>OZ023248.1:22577162-22796933 GCA_964006365.1 Trididemnum miniatum | reverse complement strand
ATCTACTTGGACATCTCATCGGTAATTTTGAAATAAATCATCGGCTATTGAATTTTAAACATCAAGTTCATATACTTATGTGTTGTGCGTTGTTTGATATTGTACTACTCCAACCAGTGAATGACGAGCTTTTCATTTATTTTTTGAAAAACGATGCCTTAGTACAAAACGATTTGTGTTTACTATTTAATATATGCTTGCTTTTACTCATATTAATGGCATAAAAATCAAATGCGGTTACTAGTTGCCCCACAATTTGCAGTTGTATCCCCATATTCTGAATCTTCATTAGTGATAGGCAATGGGGCAGCCAGCATTGCAGCGACTAACGGGGGTCTGGGGGGCGAAGCCCCCCAGGTGTGATAGGTATTTTTAAAGAGTGACAGTGAACATCCAGTCGAAAAGGTCACCGTGCGCCACTGGGCGTAAATAAGCTTTTTGAAAATGTTTTCATGTCATGGGCGTATTCAGAATTTTTTTCAGGGATGGAGCACCAATTTCCTCACTTTGCAAACGTGTTTTTTTTCGACCAGACTTAAGTTTAAGCAACTTAAGCAATTTGATTATCAATCAATCAAAGGTTTACTTGTGCTTTCAGTTAAAAGACATTCATCAGCTACTGATAACTTTGATTGTAAAAAAGCCGCTGAGTAATCAGTACAGTCAACAAAGACATTATTTCGGATCAACATCATGTCCAGACCTTGCACAAAGGAAAATTCTTTTACGATAATTCGCATGGCGCAGTCCACAAGGCCTCGCGGTAATACGGCAGGCTTGTAGTTTGCAATGACTTTGTGACTTCATCGCGAAACCGACAACTGAGGAAAGCTGAGATTTTGTGGTAATATTTAGTGTCTCATCTTATACCTTCTATGCAACAGCAATTGAGTCTCGTCTTAAATAATAGCTACAAGTTCAGATTCTTGAATTTTTTTTGCTACTGCATCCAGCATAAGATCTGTAAAGCTTTCATTAAATTATTTAAGCTGATAGAAGTTTCTATGAATGTTGTATCTGCTTGAACATGAGCATTTAAAAATGTATCATATTTTTTTGTGTACCGGTATTCAAGAAGCTCAATATTATTAATTCGATTGAAGGATGATGGTGATTTATCATATCTTAAGGTAACTCTTGCGCTGTTTAAGAAACAAGTTGCATGGATTAAAGTTGTAAAAACTTCTATATTTGCTCATTGCAACTACAAATCTCTTTCCAACCTTTGACTCTCTAGAGCTGCATTCACTCTCACAGAACACATCCAAAATATAAAATGCATCAATATATAATTATATATATATGCTTCTTGGACTTCTTCTGCCATTTCATACCATCAGTCAAATGAGCATGATCCCAGAAACCTTTATTCCAAATCAGCATAGAACAAATCCTGTGGTCCAAAGTATCTCATCAAACTTAAGAGCAAGAAAATTTGTGTGTAACTGCTCTTGTTCTACTATGTGCAAACATTAGCAAGTTTTTTCATAGCACTTTCCTCTTTTGGCAATTTCTTGGTTTTCATCAAATGAACGATTTAAAAAAGTATTTTCTAACAATGAGAAAATTAAAGTTTCCATTTTCCGAATTAAGAACACACACATGTAAAATACTTTATTAAAATAGTATTCTGCAATTAATGACAAATCAAGTTAGCAGTAGCAGTGCCTTATACAGTTATTTTACACTGTTAAAAGCGTCAATGCAACCAGAAATACAGTAAGATAAAAACATTAAAAATGGTACAAGAGAAGCAAAATAGTGACAAACTTTGTAACAAGCAGATACAAAAAATTTGAAAATGATAAAAAGCATGATTAAGCATCGTTGCAACTTAGACTTACATACAATGGTGAGATTCAACTGGTTCTATATAATCGTCTCACAAAGTTTTACTAGATCAGCGAACCAGCCAGCATTACTGTTTATACTTGTGCTATTAGTTGAAGCAGAACCGGCTGGAAATATAACTTTGGTTATGGAACCGCCTGAGAAAAAAATTTAATCCCACCACTGCTTAGATATGTGTATGAATATTGGATTGGTATACATTCATTTGAATTTTACCATCAGGTTTTAAATCTTGGGTTGCATAAATATTGCTGTAAAAAAGAAATACCCGGCACTGTGGCAAATAACATTACACGAAACATTCAACGCTTGCCAAAACCAACTACTTTGACAATAGCAATGCTAAACTAAAACTATATAAAATTCAAAATGTCACTGTCATTGAAAACCCTAAGCTTGAGAACGAAGAAGATTTTGCTGAAAATAGCTAAGGCCATCGAGGAAGCTTACTTATTCAGTTGTTATATTGATATATAGCTAAGGTATATTCATTATTTTGCAAGTAGCCTAATTTTTTTGGCAAGGGCTCTTCCCAATTGTATGAGAGCGTGATAAAGTAATAAAATAAACCAAAGAGTTATGGCGCGTAAAAATTGCCACTTCCAATTCTTTAGACTATTTGGGTTTGAAATTGGAGTTTGCATTTGGGATTCAATAAGTTTTTACAATTTTGTTACATTGTCTGATCACAGGCCTGCGTGGCATAACGAAGCAAAATGACATTTAGGTCTATCATGCCACAGGGCAACGTCTAGTATCAGCCCCCGGGTTTGGTTAAGGTTAGGATTAGGTTCGGGTTAGGGTTGTAACTGAATCGAACCCTAACTAAATTTAACCCTAACCAAACCTAACCGAACCTGGGGGCTGATACTAGACGATACCCCCTGCCACATGCAGAAAAATAGCCAATGTCTCAAAAGAAAAAATTATAAGTATCAACTATGATTGCTTATAGGGTTTCCCTTTTTCCCAGATTTTCAACTTCCCGGGAAACAGGAAATTTTCAAAAAATTTCCTGGGAATGCCGACAAATTTCCCGGGAATCCGAAATCCCGAAAATCGTCGGGATTCCCGGGATTCGGGAAATTTTCCGGTAATTTTTCAGGAGCTTAATTGTTTTGCCTTTTTTTCTGGTTTTCAGCGTTTCAGATCTCATGTTTAGCATTTTGTTACGTTGTTTTGACAAACTTAGTTTTAATTTTTCAATTTTTTCGACAAATTGAGGAAAAAAATTTGATCTCACGAGCATTTTGTCTTAAAAGTTTTGCGAATTTTGAAAAATAATTCTTATTAAGAAAAATGAATTTTTTAAATTGCAGTAACGCATTTTTTTTTGTCAGAATGATAGATATCAGTACCACTGAAATCCTTGCTTAATGTAAGAAAATTTCCCGGGATCCCGACATAAATTTCCCGGAAAACGGGAAGTTCAAAAACCCCAAATTTCCCGGGAAATTTCCCTTCCCGATTTCCCGGGAGGAAACAATTGCTTACATAAAAATATTGTTGGCCACAAGTGAAGAATTTATAGCTCCAAGTCTCTTGAATCATACTAGCCTACTATTGCCATTTGCCACACCAAATGACAAGGTTTCCAATTTGCTTATTTTCATGTTCGTATCTAGACCAATAGCCTTAGAACTAGAGGATAAAAATGAAGAAACAATCAATCAACTGTACCGGTACTCTGGTTGCCTATAAAAATGATATTAAAGCTGACTAGATTAGGTCCTGCTGTCGTATGCTAGGTAGGCCATGTTTTGCTGACTACGGTACCGTAACTCTTACCAACTACCAGTAGCATATATTTGGAGCTTGTTTAAATTAAGCCGCACCTTACAACAGGCAGATATATGACAAGCACAAGGATCGCTAGGGGCGCTAGTGAGTTATTAGTAGGGGTTAGGGCCTAACCTTAATTCTATTTGAATAAGATTAATTTCTATTTGAATAAGATTAATTCTATTCTATTTGAATAAGATTTGTTCTATTTGAATAAGACTACAGATGAGTGCTTGATTGTTTATTGCTTGCTGGTAAAATAGGCTGTGGCTAATAGTACTGTACACATTGCTGAAAGACATTCAACTGGTTCCAATTGGTACAGCTGACAAGTAAGTGGTATCTGCTGCAGGTATTGTGAGTATACTTCTAAATTATTTTATTGTATTTTTGCTTAACCTTGTGAAATTTACAGGCTATTGAACTTACTTTACTAACTGGTTAATTAAGTCAACTGGGGTAGTCTAATCTTTAAGAATATTTTTGACACTTTAATCTTTAATTCATTGAGTTTAGACTGAAATTACTGATCCTTAACGGCTAGTATTAGCAGTGGTAAGTACTCTCTGGAGAGCATCATGGATGAGTTGAAGAACACCAAGGAAACTCAAGAGAGGTACTCCCAGCAATATTTACAATCCCAAACTGCCAGTGCCCCTCCCGAACTATCTTTTGTTGCAGGTGATGCTCAAGGCCAACAGCTGAGAGCTATCAATGATTCCATCTGCAGGCTAGAGGGCATCGTAGAGGAGCTAGCCAAGGGCCTGCAACAGACAGAACGAGAATTGGATGATCTGGAGCAGTATTGCCGCCGCAACTGCCTGATACTACATGGATCCCACAATGTCCCAACAGACCGGAATTTCCTTGGCTTTCAGGATTTTGTTATTAATAAATTAAATACTAGACTAAAACTGGACTATAAAATTAAACCCTTGGATATTGACACCTGCCATGTTCTTCCTTGCAGAAACAAACGACCACCTCCCATCATCGTCAAGTTTGTTCGGAGATCAATTCGTGACCTGGTTTACAGCAACAAGAAAAAGCTCAAAGATGACAACAACCCGGAGAAGATTTCCATCACTGAATCCCTCACTAGACGACGACTTCGATTGGTAAAAAATGCAAAAGATGAATTTGGCTTCCGCAACGTCTGGACTAATAATGGTATAGTATACTGCTACCATAATAACCGCAGGCAAGTAATTAATGATTTTTATGATATAGAAAAAATTTCGAAGCCTTAAACTCCCATTGCTGTTGGTGTTGGCCCAAGCATACTTTCTCCTTTTGTACCGATACCCAGTGCTAAAACCATGATGCAATATTCTTTTTATATTTCTCCTAAATTTGAAATCTAACTCTATAATTCCCTAAATTAAAACCCTCAGGCCCTGCCCAAACACCAGCTTTTTTTTCTTGAGAAAGCCAAGCACCAGCAACTTATCTGAATTTTTTCTTAGTTTATACTTGTGCCTTGTTACATTATTTTTGTTATCTTTTGTGTAAATTCTGTATGTATATATGTCCAAAGTGCGCAAATATCCAGTTGACTGTAATTTTTGCTATAACTTCATCTCAAAAAGACAAAAGCATGATTCATGTTGTGTATGCAGAGTCAGTTATCACCTAAAATGTATTAATCTCTTGAGGAAAACTCCCAATATAAATGCAAACTTAAATTATCTTTATAATAATTGGCTTTGTATCTCATATGCTGCTGAGACCTTGCCCTTCTTTTCACTTACTGCTACAGAATTTAATGACCTATTTTCAAACCCTGTGCTGAAAGTACCACTGCCATCTGCTGATGAACTTAACAATACACAGCTAGATGCTACTAATTGCTTTGACTCTGATAATGACATTGATGATAATATAGTACAAAATAACCAGATGGATACCTATTTCTCTGTTCAACAAGCTAATGCATTACTGTATAGCAGGTACAGTAATGAAGACAGCTTCTCAACAATATGCGTTAATGTAAGGTCACTGATAAATCCCCACAATTTCAGCAAATTTGAAAGTTTAATCTCTGGCCTTGACTTTCAACCACATTTAATTGCAGTTAATGAAACGTGGGAAAAGCCTCACACAATTGGCCAACATAAAAATTTAAATGGGTATGTGTATATTTCTAACCCCAGAGTTGTCAGCAGAGGTGGTGGTGTTGGAATGTACATAAAACAGAACTTGATTTTTGCCCCCTTTCCTGAACTATCGCTCATGCATGAAAAATCCTTTGAATCTCTGTTTGTCACTATTCAATTTGAAGGCAGAAGGCTGATTTGTGGCACTGTCTATAGACCGCCTCGGTGTGATAATGTGAGTCTGACATGCTTTTTCCAAAACCTGAATATAGTACTAACTGAAATAAGTAAAACCAAAAACAGATGTTTTATAATGGGAGACTTTAATTTCAACTTGCTAAACCTCTTGGACAAAAATACTGAAATGTTCACTAATGCTATGTTTAACAACAACTTCTACCCTCTCATTAATAAACCTACCAGAATTACTGACTCCCATAGTTCTACCATTGATCATATCTGGACTAATATTATGGCTACTAATATTACGAGTGGCATTATTGTGCATTGTGTTGCCGATCATTTACCAGTCTTACAAGTGTGTAAGTTTGGTAAATTAAAAATTTGTAGTGTACCTAAAACTAGATCTTTTGCCCTATGCAACATTCAAAAATTCAAGTCCTCACTAGAAACCGCTGATGTTAGCGATATTTTTGACCGTACTGATCCTGATAGTTGCTTTAAAATGCTACACGATTTATTATTTGATGAATTTGACAAAAACTTTCCTTTAACAAAACCTACTAAAAGTAATAAACGCTGTGAGTGGTATGATCTAGAATTGAGACGTCTCATGTTAAAAAAAGATAGACTATACAAGAAGTTTTTTGCGAGACATGACCAAGCTTCTAAAACTCGGTATCAAAAAATTAGAAACCATTATTTCCATCTGATAAGCGTAAAGAAGAAAAAATTTTACTTACAAAAATTTAAGAAAAGAAAACCTGGCAATGCATTAATAATCTTCTTGGAAGGGGTAGATCAGGCAGTGCCGCATCAGCCTTTTGCATTAACGGTAAAATGACTTGTGATCCAACATTCATGGCTAATGGATTTAATGACCACTTCTCAAACATTGCTGTTGACCTGGTAAACCAACTCCCAAAATCTTCTCAACATTTCAAAGAATACTTAACCTCGGCCAACCCTTCTTCAATTTTCTTATACCCTACATCACCTTTTGAGGTCAAGCAACATATTAATGAAACATCCCCGAAGTATAGCGCAGGTTGGGATGAAATGCCTTCTGCCGCCTTAAAATATCTACCCGATTGTATCATTAACGTCCTAAGCTATATTTTTAACCTATCCCTTTGTCAGGGTAAATTTATCTCCTCCTTTAAGCATGCGAAATTAATACCTGTCTACAAAAGGGGTGACTCGAAAATTCTGACCAACTACAGGCCTATCAGCTTGCTCCCTACTTTTTCAAAGATTTTAGAAAAAAATAGTTTATAAACGTTTGTATTCCTTCTTCAGTCGCTTCAATTTATTTTCAAATTCCCAATTTGGCTTTAGGAAGGGTCATTCTACATCCCACGCTAATTGTTTGCTTATTGACAGGGTTACAGCAGCATTTGAGAAAAAACTTACGACTCTGGGCATCTTTCTAGACCTTTCAAAAGCATTTGATACGATTGACCATAAAATTCTATTGCATAAACTCAGGCACTATGGTGTCAGAGGTACAGCTTTGGACTGGTTTGAAAGTTACCTAACTGGACGTACCCAACAAGTATGTTTTAACGGCCGTGCTTCTAACAATATCAATGCAATTAACTTTTCCGTTCCTCAGGGTTCTATTCTTGGCCCCTTATTGTTCATTATATATGTAAATGATTTTCCCAACTGTTTAAAAAATGGAACCAGTTTATCCTTTGCTGACGATACGAGCATTCTGATAAGTGGTAATAATGCTAAATCAATCTTTGAAAAAGGCAAACAAGAATTAGATAATGTTGATAACTGGTTAATTGCAAATAAGCTCTCACTCAACGCTGGTAAAACCAAGTGTGTGTACTTTCGGACTGTAAACTCAAAACCTCCTCCATGTGCCTTAAACTTAATGATTAGAAACAAACCAATAGAAAGAGTATCGTCAATCCGAGTCCTGGGAGCAGTTATCAATGAAAACTTGTCGTGGAAAGATCACATGCTATCTTTAAAAAACAAATTAAGAGCTACATTGGGCGCCGTAATTAGAGTGAAGCCTTTCCTCAATAAAAACGCTTTATTAGTAATTTATCATTCGTTAATGCTAAGCCATATCAGATATTGCATTACTAATTGGTTCCATGGCAATTTAGCTATAGTTAGTGAATTACAAAATATCTGCAATAAGTTCATTCGCTTGTCCTTCGGTCTAGCTAGTGAAGACGATATTTTACCATTTATGAGACGGCATAATTTATTAACGATAAAAGATATATTCAAACACGATGTAGCAGTAATTATGTATAAATATCATCAAGGTGCTCTTCCATCTGCGTTTGACGATATGTTTCGGTCCAAAACATCTTCAATTAAAAGTCGTAGCAACAGTCAGTTAGTTCCCGCTTTCTGCCGTAGTACGGTAAGCCAACAATCCATACGATATGTCGGGCCGAAAGTATGGAGTGAAATTCCAATCGCCATGAGGAAATCCCGGACAATCAGTGCGTTTAAAAAGAAATTGAAACAGTACTTCATAAATGGCTATTAGGCTGTCCAGTGTCCTTGTCTGTATCTCTGCACCTCTCCATTTCATTTCTAACATATAGTAATGGTGTGTTAAGCCAGCAACCTGTCTCTGGATATAATATTGCCATTGTTATTATTATTACAGTATTTTTATTATTATTACTACTTTTTCTAGCTTCAAACAGACACTGCTTCGTTTTGCTTTTTTGTACTTTCAGGTGATCAACTGACGTGCATACAATTTCGGACAGACTTCTACATTGTGCATCCTGTTTCCAACCACCTCCTTACGCCTTTGGACATCGGACATGCGTTTTTATTTCATTTTTTGTTGATTTATTTATTTTTTTTTTTAGGCTTAAAATTATGTGAGGTGGCAAGACCTGGAGGTAGCCGGCCGATGCCAAATTTAGCTTGCTTTAACATTGCTGTATTTAGCATTATTTCTGCTCTGTCGGTCGGTCCTGCTCTAAAGTTCTTGCCATGTTGAGACATCACAGACTTCTGGAAACGGCTTAGCTCACTGGTTCTCAAACATCTTGCTTCATGGCACGGGATGTTTTTAAATCCGTGGTCTGGCTGGACAGGATTTCTTTTGGTAGGTTTCTTTGCCTGTTGGGCCTTTTGGGGTTTTCTATTATCGGCAGCGCTCGTGATAATTAAGGCGGGTATTACGTGTTTTATTCTTGCTCCTGTTCTCCGTCAGCTTTTCAGTTCTATAGGCGCTGTTACGACTTGGATTAACCTTGAAAGGCCACACACTGTCATGTTTTCCTACCATTGCACCATAGCATGGCAGTGTGGAATCTGTGACTCTCTTAGCTGTCTTTTTTATCTGACCGTCGTATTTTTTTTTTTTTTCTGTGCTGTATGTGTGTGTGTTCTTTTTCTTTATTTGATAAATCTCTATTGTCGGGTGCTGCAACCATGCTTCTCATGTTACTTTTCTTGATCTTCCATTCTCCCCTTGCATGTTACAACGTTCCTCGTTTTGTTGCTTCTTCCCTTTTCTCGTGCTGTCCAATTATACTGTATGTTATTTATGCATGTTATTCTTGTGTTGACGGTACGGAAATAAAAGACACTAAGTAACTAAACAATTTATAGCTTAATATTGCATACCTACAACGACAATCGTTTTCGAAAATTACAGGGTTAACAAAAATATTATAACTGATTACAATCCAGGGTCAGGTCTACTAGGCGCAGGGTATGAAGCTATAAATTGATATTAAATGGCCCAGATGAAACTCGCCACAAAACTAAAATTAACCCCGATGAATCAAGCAAAAAGTTCCTTGTTGTTATTTAACGGTAAGATCTTTAATGCATATAGAAAAAACGCATGCACTAATCCAGTTACAGGCAAACTTATCAGAGTTAAACAAAAAAACTTTAGTTTTTTTTAAATTAAATGGAAACAAATATTAATGATGGTTGAAATCTTTACTACTTTGGTCGACTCTGTTCTGCTGACTGCTTATCAAATTGTTTAACCATTTTTGGATTTTGTGCTTACAAGCTAGTAGGTAACCTATAGCCGCATTTTCTACGTCTGTACTCAATCCGCAGTTCGCTTTCCCATAGGTGTAGCCGCATTATTCGGTACAACAACGTACATTACCATTCCTCCCTACAACCTTTGGTGAGCCAGATTTAGTTTAAGGCGGTTCTGCCCACCAGGCCGCCACTGTCTTACACATTAACCATTATAACTAAAAACCAATTTACCAAAAAAAACAGCAAACCAACGAAAATGCAAGCAATCATAATAGAATCAAAATCACAAAACGAAGCAAAACAAAAAGTGAAAAGCACTCACGTGTCACATTCACACTCAAAGAACTACCCCACAACGTGTTAATTAGACTTCAGAAAAATCAATGTCGAAAGCACAGACCCCGAAATGCAAGCTCGATGGGGTCACATAATAAATTCCCCTTTGCTACAATCTCTTTCGACGAGGGCTGATGATGCTAGAACAGTTAGCACCTGATGAGCTAAACAGCTCAGTTTGGGCAGAAAATTAATTATTTTACAATCTAAAGCTGCAACGTTAAAAGTTTTCAAATTTGTTATCAACTAATGATGGAGTCAAGTTTTGATGGTCGAGACCGAGACTTCAAGAAAAAAAAACAAACTCGAAACCAAGACCCTATAAACTTGAAAATATTTTTAAATCCGAGCAGAGGCGTCGTGCAGCCAAAAAGTTTGGAGGGCCCGAGTAACAACTTAATCGATTATTGATCACTTACAACCTTTATAAAATCCATATTCAGCATTGAGTAACATCACGAAAAAAGGCAATTAGGAAAAGATACCAAAATATGTCGTGACACCCCAATTTTTGGATAATAAATCAAAATTTATTCTGATACCCTAAACCGCTTCTTAATTACGGACAGCATGCGCATCAGTGTGGCCCCACGATTTAACAAAGGTGGAGGACATTACAGGGGAGTTGGGGGGAAAGCCTCAGCCGCCGTAGGCAAGATGAGTCTGGGGCATGGCCTAGCGGTACCGCGCGCAGGTGACAGATCCTACGTGACGGGTTCGATTCGCGGCTGGAGCCGATCGCATTTGACATATTTAACGGGTGGCTGCTGACTCGAAGAGCGCAAGCTCAATTCGCAGTCTCCCTCAATTACTGTTGAATTTTCGAAATTTTTTCGGGGGCTTAGCCCCCAGTCGCCAACGAATTTTTACGATTTTCACATATAAAACGCTCGTTTCAGCACACTTTCTTGTCAAAAAAGGACATATCAGTACCTGCAGTGATGTGCAGTCACTACTATAGTGTCAGACAATACAAAAATGTTTTAGTAGCCCATGTCTTAAAACAGAAGCTGGATTAAAATAAATAAAAGCAGGCTGCAATCATTATTAATTTTGACGTATTTGGGTGTGTTCTAGGCTATAATCTTTAACAACGCATGCAAAATGTTTTTTTGAATTCTAACCACAGATCAACAAACTAACTTTACTCCTGAGTCGAACCGATTGCTTGAAGCAAAAATTAAAAAGCAAAACAATGGAATTTATAATATAAGTAGGGCCCGCTAAAGTCAATGAAGTCAAAATTTTTTCAGGATCTTGTTACATGATCAAATGTGTACCAACGGTCGTTTCAGGTGTCCAGGAGTCTGTTTTGGTAGATTTTATAAGTCAAAATAAAATCAAAATTTTGCACAAAGTCAAAATTGTCTTTATCAAAAATTTCCTTACAAAAACGAACAAATTTATATTTTTTAAATATTTTTTTGAATTTTTGAGCTGCTATTAAAATTTTATGCGCAGTTTTATTTTATTTTAAACTTTTGAAATAGTTACAATATTTGCACTATCGTCACAATAATGCGTGCGGTAATTGAGAAAGAAATAGCACTTATTATGCATGAAACGTCTATTGTTGATGCATAAATACATAATTGGTAGACAATTAATCTAATCCTATACAAGCCTTGCGCTCTTTACACGTGGTCTTTTAAGTTGTAGCTTGCAAAGCAAAGAATGCCAAAACAAGCCAAATCTTCTATAGCGAAAGTTAGGCACACTTGCCAGGAATATCCGGATGAGTTTTCGGCAACTCCTGCCGGCGACTTGCGATGCAACCTTTGCGACGTGTTAGTCAAATGCGACAAAACGTTTTTTGTGGAAAGCCACCGAAAAAATAAGCAACACCAAGGAAAATCGGAGACGAAGAGCAAATCTCAAAGTAAGCGAACCTTTTTACATTTCGATCAAGTAAACTTCAAGGAACAGGTTGTTTCTTCATTCTTAGCTACAGATATCAATCAATCAATTTTCTGGACCCGCTTATCTTTGGGGGGTCGCGGGGGCAGCAGCTCGAGTTGGAGCCTCCAAGCATCTCGATCCTCTGCAACAAAGGATAGATGCTCTGCTGGGATGCCAAGTCGAGACCAACTAAGATCTACGTAATCTCGCTATCGAGTTCTGGGACGGCTTCTAGGCCTTCGAGCAATCGGTGTTGAACAGAGCAGTTTTTTGGCTGTTCTTTCCTGGGACATTCGTGTCACATGTCCATACCAACGCAATTGCGATCTTTCTAGTCGGAGAAGCAGCGCTTCGATGTTTAGAGATTCACGAATATCTGCACTTTTAACCTTGTCCAACAAAGTCAAACCGCTAATTCTTTGCAAGAATCCCATTTCCGCTGCTTGAACTCGAGACCTCACTTTCTCATTCATGATCCAACACTCATGGCCATAAGTCAGAATAGGAACATAGACCGATCTGAAAATGGATAGCTTTGCCTTGGTGCAAAGCTCCCGTTTCAGTACCACAGATCGGTGGAGCTGGCGCATTACTGCACTTGCTTTTCCGATGCGGATATCCAATTCGCTATTTTGTCTGGTGTCACTTGTGAATGAGACGCCGAGGTACTTGAATTTCTCTGACTGTTTTAGTGGTACTCCATCAATTTGGACAGAGCACTGCTTTGGTTGTCTGGACAGGCACATGGTTTCTGTTTTTGTTGTACTGATTTTCATTCCGGCAACAGAGCATGCATCCGAAAACCTGTCAAGAGCTTGCTGGAGACCATTTTGGGTAGAGTCGAGTAGCACAAGATCATCTGCAAATAACAGACGTTGTACAGTGCATTCACCGATCTTTACTCCGCCACAAGACTCACTTTTCTTAACTATTCTATCCATATAAATAAGGAACAGAATAGGTGAAAGAGAGCAGCCTTGCCGTAGTCCCACACTAACTCTGAAAGGTTTCGTCGTTGCACTGTTAACACGAACACAGACCTCGGAATGCATGTACAGCGACTTAATGGCATTTAGTAACTGGCCATCAATGCCATACTGCAACAGCACCGCCCTAGCTTGTCTCTAGGAATGCGATCATATGCTTTTTCAAGATCAACAAAACATGCATTGACCTCTTTTGCATATTCCCACGACTTCTCAAAGATTTGCTGCAAGGCAAAGATCTGATCCATTGTGCTTCGGCCAGGACGAAAGCCACACTGAGCATCCGTTAGTTTAGGCTCGACTATTTCACGACATTACTTTTCAAGGCAATTGGCATAGACCTTACCCGGGACACTGATGAGAGATATGCCTCTATAATAGGTGCATTTTCTCTTGCCTCCTTTTTTGTGGATAGGTATTATCACACTAGTTTGCCATTGCTTTGGTGCTTGCCCAGTACTACATGCCACCTTACAAACACGAGTCAGCCAACGAACACCATATATGTTCATTGCTTTTAACATTTCAGGTCTGATATTATCCTCATCAGGTGCTTTTCCAGTTTTCAATGATTTGATTACTGCATTCACATCTGCTTCGGTTATCTGAATATCTTCCCCAACCTGTTTCTCGTGAATTTGTATCGGTGTAGCATCAACTGGGTTTAAAGGGCCACTGCAGTCAAAATCCACAGCTATGTAACAATTAGAGAAAATTTTACTGAATTTATAAGTGTAAACATCGCCTTTCAACTCCCCCTAGTTTTCGAGTAATCCCCAAAAAAAACAATATTTTGGAAACGATTCTGATTGGTTGAAAATGTGATGACGTATGCGTATGTGTAGTCGCTTTGCTGGGAAGCTAAGACTGTACGGAGTCGGGCAGTGTTTCGCGGTTTGTCTGATCGAAGTAGAAGGTTTATTGGATAAGATTGATGAAAAAACATTGCAGGAAGATACTATGGTTACCTAGAAACAAGAAATTATTCAGTTAGCTGAGATTGCAATGTCTTTTTTCCCGGTATAGGCTGATGCAAGGAACCTACCTGACTTGAAAAATGGGTCAGAATTGTTCAGTATCAAATAGCCAGTCTAACCAGGGTCTAACTTCTAATGCTCTGGTAGAACTGTAGAATAATAGGCCTGCAGAAGTAGTCAGTGAAATTCAAAATCATTCAAAGTGTGTGAAGTGCGTTGTACAAGGTAGAAGTTGGCTAAAAGTTACCACAATAAATAGGCCTACCTGTACCGATAGACCTGAAATAAATGGACCTATCGGTACCAGTAGTACCGGTAGATTGGGACTAAGGCTGTGGTATAGGTGTACCAGTACAGGGGACAAATCTAGGGTCAGCCGTCAGTATGGACGGCTGCAATGGTGACGTCACAACCTAACAATGTCAACGGCCTATTCTACCCCAGTACAGTAAGATTTTAGTAGGATATGACTAGTGTGTATACTGGTAGCCCCTAGGCCTTGCAAGTAGTACCGGCAGTTTTTAAAGCTACCGGTACCGGTATTCATTTAAGAACCGCACTTAGAGGAGCATTAGTGCTACTGGTACCTACTTTGTTCTAATGGTATTCAGTCATCCGACAACTTAGGTTCAGTTCACTCAGGGCATTAACAGTATCTTATATAGCCTACAAAATGCTTTGCTAAATAAATAGGCTTTGTATGACTGTACTAGGCCGTTACCATATGATTTTTTGTCGGTAAACATCTATTATCTGCCATTGCTTGGGCTGTGCGATGATATTGGCAGTTAGGGTTTGGGAGTGACGGTTTATAATAGACATTACCCTTTTTGTCGAAGGGTGAAATGAGTATAACAAAGAACAGTGTTCTCTTTGGAGTATAAAGTAATTACAACTTAAGCCAAACACAAAATTACCAGTGGTTTACAAAATATTTTCCAAATATTTTTGCTGCTCCAGACACTGTTAGGTATAAACCAGGGTAATAGTGTGGTGGTCAGACACGTCGCTTCCGGTATGAGAGTTCTCGAATCCAATTTCCAAGCCTTTCAACTGTTATATATCGGGACATGATCGGGATTAGAATGGATTAGAGTTTAAAAGTACTGAGTACCCTGATTGGCATTGGCAGTTTTTTCCCTGACAACATGCAAATCTTTTAAGTTGCTCTTACAAGATCTTGAGAGATTTAAAATCAGGCTATTATATATGCAACAGCTCAGATGGCTGAGAGGAAAGAGCATCTAAGATGTAAGCTTAAAATTTGTTTGCAGCCAACTTGCATCCAATTGCAGTTTATGCTAGAAAGAAACAACCGAAAAAACTTCAAATTCATTAAATTTGCCAATGTGTTATTTTGCAGAGTAGTTTAGGCCTATCACAATATTGCACGTTTAATACAACTGCGTTTAATTTAAATGATGTCTCAAAACATGATTCAAGGATTTTTATTTGAACCACGTAAAGATAAAAAAGATCACAGTGATTATAGACAATCACGAGATGAAAAAGAAGATACTTTGGCTGGACTTGATACCAGTCGTATGAACAACTTGAAATGGTGCATCTGTGGTAATTGCTCGATTATGCCAACCTCAAGGAGTCGGTGTGCTGCTAGGAAAATCCGACATTTTCTTTATAAATGAAGGAAAGCTTGGGCATAATCAACCTTAGAAGCTTTGAAAAACTATGTCTGGATAGATAAGTGTTGGAGGTTGTTTTGGCTTCAACGTGTGATTTTATTGGAGAACAGCTATCTAATGATATTTCTAACAGGTGAGTTGTGCAACTGCTGATTGTTTGATGTCTATGCTATTGCTATCCAAGTTTTCAAATGTGTGAAAAAGTTGACTGCCACATAATTGTCTACGGCATCTAATATAAAAAGACTAAACTGTTTGTAACAATGACGCTTTTCGATATTTTCAAGCCTTGTCACGCAGGGATTTTTTCTGTAGTGCGATTGCTTACACAGTTGCTGTGGTTTCAGAATGTACCGATTTGCTGCTTATAGAAGTTGCACACTTTGGATTTATGGTAAATTGGGGAAAAAAAGAAAAGTCATTCCTGCTTGTGCTGTGACAGCCGTAAGAAGAACATTTCCAGAAATAAACAACATGTACGAAGGATTTGAAGACCCTTATTAAATTTGCCTACAAGTGTGATTCGCCAATTGTAGGTCTGTAGGGCGCTTACCACTGTGCATGCACGGGACCAATGGACCATGTCTACTATGATAGAGTAAAAACGTTGATGTTGCTTTTAATTAGCAATAAATAGAAAGTTTGGCGAAGCTGTTGCTAGTATTGCAATGTAGAACATACTTAATAATATCACTCTTGCGCGAATCGAATGCTTGGTTAATAGTTAGCTTATTATATTGCTATTTGTCAACTACTTTTTCCCTTCAATCAAATAAAATCTATTTATTTACTTAGTCATGCATTTATTCTCCTTTGCAAGAAAGCTATTTGCAGTTACTAACCACCTGTCTCACATTCAAATCCCCAATAAGAACCCTATTAATATTGCAAAATCGATGCATAGTTTGATGGAAAAAAAAGATCCAACAACAGCATTTTGAGGAAAATTGAAACTTTTGGAAGAAACTGGAGCTGGCGTCGTAGTTACTGGGACTCGGATTCCTCGAATAATTTTATCAGGCACTGGCTGAATTTGGTAATTTCGTTTCGGCACATCTCTAATGACGATTTTCCGGTGTGTCGTGTCCACAGGCACTGAATGAAGGAAACCGATAGTGTCATGCTTAAGCTTTAATCGTTGCCCAATAAAACTGTTGCTAAACCCAACAATTCTGAAAATTTTTAATTAGGAATTGGCAGTTTGGTACGCATAATGGCCGAGGCTTAACTATTATCCTCGTTGAACACTGCGATTCCTATCCCATGAGAGTTACTTCCAGTGCATTTTGTCCTAAGTGATACTGCCAGAGGAGGGCTTCAGCCCCCTCATGGTTTCGCCACTGGTTATCCCGTGCCGTGCATTAAAGATTGCGCGTTAGGCCTAGGTAATACTGATAAATACTTTGTAGTACAAAATTCTGAAAAACTTACAGGTACTATTCTTCATTTGCTTGCTTCGTAATGCGCTTTCAGCTAAGCAACAAAAGCCAAAGTACCAAAATAAAATGAAAATATCACTTTATTATGCTTGCTAAAGGTAGCATACTGTATTATGCTTGCTGAAGGTAAGACAAACTGATGGAAATGGGTAGAGTAGTTCACGCAAAATATATGAAATAGTCAAAATAGCGATAATAAAAAAGGTCATTCAGAATCAGTGGTAATGTCATGATGAATACGTTGCTTCTGATAAAATCGTGAAATACGTTTCAAGACAGCGGTTTGCTTATCAGGCTTCAACGCTTGCCATCTTGAAGCTGCGGCCTTTTCAGGAATTGCGAATTGATCTTCAGAATTATCGTCTACAAAAAACGATAGTGACGATTAATAGATAAACACAATGACAGTCTGGATGCAACAATAAAGATTATCTAACCTAGCAGCCAATAGCCAAACAAAGTAAGCATACAATGACCATATTGTGCAACAAATTATTCTACTTTACAATTGTACCAAAAAACTAAATTCGTTTTAGAAAACAGGTCTTGAAAAAAAAAAAATTAACCGTAACATTTTTACTAAAGAAATATATTAAGCAACCAAAATTCATAACTTACTATCTCTAAGTCGTTGAACCGAGGCCTGCACTAGATCTTCGTGAAAGGTAAACGATTTTTTCTCATTAATCTTTTTGACTACAAACAATTTGCTGGATTTGGACCACTGCACTTTCCAACGCAAGACACCATCCAAGGTCTTAGATTGTTCTCGACCACAATTAAAATTGTGGACCATTACAGCCAATGCTGTTCTTGCTACCATTCCGGTGTAGCTGAAAAATTTGTAGCCGAAAATCCTTTTCGGAGCATACTTTAGCATGACGTTATGGAGCACTTCCAAATTTCCGGTGTGGTAGAATTCTGTTGCCTATGAAAAAATTGTGCATTAGAACCGCGTTAGCACAACGACGTATATAATAATGGTGTATTTGTATTTTTTTTGTATTTAGTTGCATATTTATCCTCCTATCACGAGAAAGCGATCAATGCGCTATACGAGCTCGCTTAGGAGTTGCCTGCCATCTGGCTACCACACCACGATGGGGGAATCCCGCTAAGTGCCTTTCCCATCGGCACAACAAGTAAACTTGCCGGCTTATTCTTCACACTGTCCCTTTAATGCTGAGCGTCAAGCAGGGAAGCTGGGAATACCAATTTCAAAGTCATTGGTTTGACCCGACTCGGAATCAAACCCAAGTCTCCAGCTCCCAAGGCGGACGCTCTGACCACTCGGCCATCTGAGCTGTGATTCTACAAATTCAGATATGTGTACGTATAGATGCCTCACTGATACCACGTTGGATTAGTGATGTCTAAGGTTCGATTCCCGTGCCAATCAAATCAGGCAGACTGCAGCCAATAGATCGCCATCGCTGTTAACTTTTTCGGAAGCAGTATTGTCCTGACCCAAAGTCGCTGAGAATGATTCCTGCTTACTAGCTACATGCTGTAACGCGTAATAGTGCAAGTATAAGGATGTATTTTTTTTCTTACTGCGCTCAAGAAATGATGTAAAAAAAAAAAACTAAGGAAAGAATTAATCACAAAATGCGAAGCAAATTCTTATTTAGAATTTACTATATTGCATAAGAGCTTATACCTTCTCCAAATCCCCAAGCAATCGTTTGCTTAGTACCACATTCTGGAGTGTTTTGTGTGAATCTGATCCATCCTGTGGCCAAGCTCGGCTACGAGATTCATCCTCATCTAATGGATCATGATCGCACCGAAAATATTCAATTCCACATGACCATTCGTGGACGTTTACGATGTGGCGGAGAATTGAAACCTAACGTTCCTGCAAAATAAATTTCAATATTTGTCATGCTGTGATAATAGGCCAACTTTTCCATTCGAATTAAGCTTAGCAGATATTAAATACCTTTATTTGCACAACACTACCGTTACAAGTATGGGCACTCCACCACAGATGATTGACGATTGATTTAACCCATGGCTGGAGGTCCGCGCATTCTTTCCTTTTGCACACAGCGTTTAATTGCTTCGTCACTGATTTAGCCAAGTGCCAAATATCGTATTGATGTCGGACACTAGGATATTGCGTTTTCATCAACGACTTTATTTGCGGATGTCGATCAGTTGCTAGCACATCGACAGCGACGTCGGCATCCTAAACAACATTCGTTATTTTACGTTTGTTCAAAAGGCATTTTGTTACGTCATAAAGAAAGGGGAATCTCTTTAAGCGTCTTTCTACACAGAGAACATGTGAATTTTACGGCTTTTTCTTGAGAATATCCATTTGAATGCTGACTACTGATAAGCACTGGGTCTTTGGTTGGCCCAATTTGGAAACGAACCAGGTTAGGGCGTTTCACCGCTTTTAAGGTTTGTATCTTTAGTACATTTGGCCATTTGAGCTGGCAAGATTAAATTACATGAGGGGAAAAATATGAAATTATAATAGATAATCCAATTAAAGTAGGGCTTACATTCAGCTTTTCGAGGCATCTAATTAACCCTTCTTTCTCCATACTGTAGCTGTTTTTGACCTCAGTAACTGCGACTACGTTCGAAGCCACCACCACATTTGTCGCCACTTCCATTAGCGAATAGGTGCAAAAACTGGCCGAATGTCCAGGGCTATCGCATCTGCCATCACCAACAACAGCAAGATCAGTTTTCCCACCAAAGTCTAAAAAGTAACAAATCATTATTATACCAGCTTTTTTACGTAGAAGCGTGCAAAGCGTCAGCACAGCCAAATTTAACGGGTTAGCGCATGAAAAGCATAGCTTCACACACAAAATATGTCGCAGCGGAGTGGAGCAGTTGACAACACTGCGTCCGATCCGACTATTCTAGAAATTCAACCTTTACCTCCAACACCAGTGCAATGTCATTAGCCACTACGCGAAAAACAACATAAAGCGAAATATCAAAACGTGACGTTAATTTTCGTCATAGAAAAAAGCAAATGCTGAAAATACCTACGTGATAGAATTTGGTTTTGATGGACTTGCTACATTTCGTTGATTGCAGAAAATACCCAATCTGATTGCATATTGTAAAATGTCCTTTCACAAAAACACTGAATACCACAGCACCGAAAAATTTCCGACACAGTGGTGTAAGTGTTGCCTGTGATAAGTGTTGCAGCAGTAAGCAACAGGTTACCGAGTGGAACTTTATTGACGATTGGTTGAGAGCTCCACGAAAAAGTATGATGGTTGTTACAAATCAACTCATATGTTACGCCGGAACCTTTAATAATTTTATTGGTTTTTGCAATTGTGGCTGGGCAAAATGGGCTGTAGTGGCATGTTTGCATAAGTTTTTTTTAACTCGCTTTCAAAAATAATGAATTTGTGTCCAAAAGTACAATTTCCATCGTCTACTGCTGCTTCGTCGTCTTCTGCGCTGATCGACTCACTACTTTCTGAGCTTGCTGATGGTCGAAAAGATTCATCATTGAGATCAATGCTTTCCCATGACATGTTTTGATGCGCTGGAGATTCAGCAACTACCCGCTTTATTGGAGCGGACGTAATTGCTGGCTCTTCATTGCAGATAACCTCAACATGAAGAGGACGAATGGTTTCCGTCTGTGTTGAATTATCAACAAGCAAGGGACGGCTTATTTCCGTCTGCACGGATACTGAAACATTACTCGGTGCATTTTCAAACTCGTCATCAGTGCTCATTGCATCGAAATCTGGTGTTGCAGTGCTTGTGCATTGCATGGACACCGTATCGTTTTGTGAAGCCATTATCTGCAACAATTCAACAATGATTTTTAATCAGCTAATTAATACATGGTGTTACTTTAGGGGTTTAATTTTAAATACTTATATGCAGTAGAGTAGCGAAGAAAAACAAATGCTATGGGTTTCAAAATAATTATTTACTGTACTCGTCTATTACGCTGAAAATTAGTGTACAAACTGATTTATGAAAATATTTCAATTTGAGCAGCAGAAAATGTGAAAATTGTTTGCAAGCTCCAGGCAATTCCATTTATAACACCTACTATGTAATGAAAAACAGTAACACCTACGCACACATACAGCATAATCTAAATTGAAAAGGCAATATCTATATTTATTGATTTATTACAAATTATAGATTAGCCAAAACAGCCACAACGCAATGCTTCATGATTTGCGATCTTCAAACGGTTTGAAACAATATGTTGTGGCTATTTGGGTAATGTGTAGTATGCAATAAATTAAAAAAACATTTTAGCTCTGTCTCTCTGTATGGTCATTGAGCATTTTCTGAATGACTAACTTAACAAGCCATAGTACCATGTTATTCCCACTGCCAACAAACCTTCTGTAAGTCTTTGTTGCTTCTTCTTCGATGCAATCTCTCTTTTCTCAATTTATTTTGGTTACGTTTTCGCTCCAAATGCAATGATGTTGAAGGAACATCAGAAACTTTCTCGAAGCTACTGAAGTGGAATATCGTCGGGACCGCATCTTCTTTGAGAATGAGTTTGGGCTTGGAATTTAATAATTGTGATCGTAAATCTCTTTCATAACAATCTGACTCAAAATGTATGCTACAAATCTTAAAACTTTTTGTAAGAGGAGGATCCTTCCGCTTCATCTTGACCAACCATTGTTTTAATAGCTTAGGTTTGTTGCAAGGCATCTTGTGAAAGTGCAGTCCCTTCATGTCGCTGCTATTATTACAACCAGGAGCAATGCAAAAGCTTGGCTTTTTTTATATTATTCAGCTACTTCAGCACACTGTTGTTAAAACTAAACACTGGAATACTAAAACTTTCTGAAAAATGACCAATGTTTGCTAAAGAGCACTAGATACACATGGTCTGCTGTCACTATCGGCTAAATGCTCCAACAGTCCACCAGATAACAAATGAACTAATCAGCTCTAACAATATTTCAGTATATAGGCCTACTGGTACCTAAGTGTCAAGTAGTGAATTGGCAACAAAAAGTGTGTAGGCTACCAAGAAATGGTAATGGTAATCCTGTACTTTTGCGAAGTATACATATGAAAAAACTCTTTCAACAGAGTAATCAGTACTTTTATCAATTTAATTTACTGCTGTTGGACATGCCATTATATCGCTATTCGTTTAGGTAGTATTATGTACCGGTGTCTAAAAGATCCTATACGGCCCTTGTTTTAAAAATGCTGCATGACCATAAATTTACACCTTCATCTATTCATGTAATCAACTTACTGGTAGTATTTAATTGTTTTTTTTTTGTTTTTTATATTTATTTATTTTATTTAGTATCATATTTATCCTCCTATCACGAGAAAGCGATCAATGCGCCATACGAGCTCGCTTAGGAGTTGCCTGCCATCTGGCTACCACACCACGACGGAGGAATCCCGCTAAGTGCCTTCCCAACGGCACAACAAGTAAACTTGCCAGCTTATTCTTCACACTGTCCCTTTAATGCTGAGCGTCAAGCAGGAAGCTGCGAATACCAATTTTAAAGTCATTGGTTTGACCCGACTCGGAATCAAACCCAAGTCTCCAGCTCCCAAGGCAGACGCTCTTACCACTCGGCCATATATCTACCCCAGTCTTTAAGTATCCCATTGTTAGAGAGAAAAGAGTTTTAAAAAAGAGTGAAAAAAAGTTTAAATAAACAAAAAATAAAAGTGTGAACTTACCGGTGTTCTTCTCATAAAATAGCAACTATAGAGGGAATCCAACCCCTGCGACTAGTATGTAAATTTGGCGCCTTACGTAGCGAGCTACAAGTATGACCAAGATGCTCTACCCCCACTGAAGAAAAACATGAGATCATGGAATCAGGCCTATGGTCCTGGTTTCAAAAATGCTGTGTTACTACAAATTTACGGTTCTCTAGACACTAGCCTACCTTTCAGGTAGTCTAGTGTCACCACACAAAAGTATAGGATTAGCCTACCCCAAGAAGTCATGTTCTGGTACTGGTAGCCTACCCAAACCAGCACTGTGCAGGCAAGCAAAAGATTACAAGTACCGGTATATAACTTCATCACACAATCAACAGCTTACACTGTTACATCTACCGGTTGGTCTAAAAGTTAGTGTAAAATTATGGTAATGTGGCAGTTCTTAAATGATTACCGGTACCGGTAGCTTTAAAAACTGCCGGTACTACTTGCGAGGCCTAGGGGCTACCAGTATACACACTAGTCATATCCTACTAAATTCTTACTGTACTGGTAGACCTATACCACAGCCTTAGTCCCAATCTACCGGTACTACTGGTACCGATAGGTCCATTTATTTCAGGTCTATCGGTACTATTTATGCCTATTTATTGCGTATTTTTAGCCAATTTATTGGTGTAGTGTATTTTTTGCCAATTTATTGTTGTAACTTTTAGCCAACTTCTACCTTGTACAACGCACTTCACACACTTTGAATGATTTTGAATTTCACTGACTACTTCTGCAGGCCTATTATTCTACAGTTCTACCAGATCATTAGAAGTTAGACCCTGGTTAGACTGGCTATTTGATACTGAACAATTCTGACCCATTTTTCAAGTCAGGTAGGTTCCTTGCATCAGCCTATACCGGGAAAAAAGACATTGCAATCTCAGCTAACTGAATAATTTCTTGTTTCTAGGTAACCATAGTATCTTCCTGCAATGTTTTTTCATCAATCTTATCCAATAAACCTTCTACTTCGATCAGACAAACCGCGAAACATTGCCCGACTACACATACGCATACGTCATCACATTTTCAACCAATCAGAATCGTTTCCAAAATATTGTTTTTTTTGGGGGATTACTCGAAAACTAGGGGGAGTTGAAAGGCGATGTTTACACTTATAAATTCAGTAAAATTTTCTCTAATTGTTACATAGCTGTGGATTTTGACTGCAGTGGCCCTTTAAAAGATCACTAAAGTAGTTTCTCCACCGATTCAAAATAGCATCTTGATCTTTCAGAGTCACACCATTTGAATCTTCGATAAAGAGAGCGGCTCGAGATCTTTTTCCACGCAAACGGCGAATGGTCTGCCAGAACACTTTGTTTGCCATTTTGAAATCATCGTCTAACCTTTCTCCAAATTCCTTCCAGGCCCTTTCCTTAGACAGTTTAACTTTTGTGGCTGCCGCCTTACGTGCTTCAGAGTACTGCGAACGAAGTTCAAGTGATAACTTATTTGCAAGCCAGGCCTTATAGGCCACTTTTTTCGCACGAATAGCTTCTTTAACTTCTTGGTTCCACCAAAGAGTTCTTTTCTCGCTACTCTTCGTCCCTCCAACACGCTTACGTCCACAACAGTTAGTAGCGGACGTAATGACTGCTGTTCGAAACAAACACCACTCAGTTTCAATGTCTTCAGTAGAGGTCGGAAGTTCTTTCAACTTAGATGCAATGTTGTCTGCAAATGCAGTTCGTACCTCTTTGTCAGCCAATGATTCCCATTTGATTCGATAAGTTTCTCGTGGTCAAAAACTCTTTCGTTTTTTCAAAGCTTTCAAAGTGCAGACAACTAGGTGGTGATCAGTTGACAACTCAGCCCCTCTTTTAACACGAACATCAGACACGGTAGAAAACAAGTCCGCCGAAACGACACAAAAATCAATCAGGGAGCGTTGCCCCAGAGAGTCTCTGTACCAGGTGTACTTATGAATTCTTTTGTGCTGAAAAAATGTGTTCATTATGCACAGCCCATTGGTGGCACAGAACTGCAATAAACACCTTCCGTTCT
This sequence comes from Trididemnum miniatum, assembly GCA_964006365.1. NCBI lineage: Eukaryota > Metazoa > Chordata > Ascidiacea > Aplousobranchia > Didemnidae > Trididemnum > Trididemnum miniatum. The sequence goes on along the minus strand of OZ023248.1, from coordinate 22,772,020 downwards.
TGTTAATGTCAGGGTCACCATGTTGCCCAATAACACCTTTCCAGGTTGCATTGTCGATGCCCACATGTGTATTGAAATCGCCCAAAAGCACAAGGGATTCTGATGAAGTTGCTTTTCCCAATGCAACCTCAACTTCCTCCAGAAAGGTTTCGTACTGTGATTCTATGTTAGGTGCGTTCACCTGCAAGATACACAGAGATCGCTCCTGCAGCCTTAGCTTTAGAAGACAAACCCTTCCTCCCAGTGGTACCCAGTCAACGACACATTCAGCTATGTTGGGGCTCACAAGTAAGCCAACACCAGCTTGAGCAGACATTGCTGCATCAACACCTGAGTAGAAAATTTTCCTCCCACTGTTCAACTCGACAGTTCCAGAACCCCGGCGCTTTGTTGATGAAATTCCCACAACATCAAGGCGATACTGTGGGGCTTCGCAAACAAGCTCCTGCTCTTTTTCTGTCAATGACGAAACGTTCCAGTTCCCGATAGCATGATCCCGGCAGTTTGGTCCAACTCGAGTACGTTTTCTGTGCGCTGCCCCCATTTGCCTCCCCAAACGCTTAGCGACTGCGTTGGTGGGTTTCCGGTGACGGTCAGCTTGTGGGGGAGACTGTAGCTTATTTTTCGAACAAGTCCCTCTGCCTAAAACTCGAACGCGGACCTTTTTATCCTGCGCGCCGTCCAATGCTGCATGAATATTGTTATTACAACTTTCCATTTAGCTACAGCATTGGATTGCTACTTGGTCTGTTTCTCTCCTTCGACCTTACCGCCATGGGTGACCCTGATGAAAGTGATTAAACACTACCGACGGCATTTCTCTAAGGATCATTGAAAACTCAAACCTCCCCACCACGTTAAGGTGGCAATCCATAGGAGAGGATAGGATAGGAGCGCGTAGGATAGGAGCTGCAGACATCCCACTTCATATACTGAACCATCCTTCTTTAAAGTCTCTGTTTGCTAGAATGGGAAAAGTATTGCCTTCGGAGACTGCAGCCCGGGCATGTGTTGCTAAATTGGCATCCCAAAAAGAGGAACAAATTCAAGAATTACTTCGTGACAAAAAAATTTTTTTGATTGTGGATGAAGCAGAGGTTGCTAAACAAAAGTATATTAGTGTGCTTGTGGGCAGCTTAGATGCTCCAAATCAGACATTCCTCGTTAATTGCCATCCACTTGACAGCGGTCGCAATGTTAATAGCAGTATTATTCTGCACACTGTGGATGACATATTGCGACAACTTGATACAAAACGCGAGAATTTTTCATTGTTCTTGACTGATGCTGCTCGATACATGTCTTCGGCTGGAAAGACATTAAAGGAATTATACCCTTCTTTGATGCATGTCACCTGCGTTGCGCGCTTACTACATAACTGCGCTATGCGTGTGCGCGCTCATATTAAAAATATTGATGAAGTAATAGCAACGATCAAGGCAGCAACAATCAAAAACAAAGATCGCAAGAAAGATTTTCATAATACTAGTCTGCCATCCCCTCCAGACCCTGTAATTACAAGATGGGCAACTTGGCTTACAGCTGCCTTATATTATAGTGAGAATCTTCCAGCTGTTCGTACCATTGTCAACAATTGGACAAGTGCAGGCCTCTTAGTCAGCAGAGCGAAAGACGCTATCAATGTGGAAGGTTTGGTGTCGGACTTGGTTAAAATAAATCAATACCGGACTCATTTTCACAATTTGTTTGAAATTGAGCCGTAATTTCAAGAGGATTCAAAGCTGTGTATTATTTAGCACAATGTTACCAAACGTTTCTTAACTGTTTACGTGTTTTAGGTACCAGATACTCTGGGTGAATGGCAACTAATTCAGAAGTCTTTCGAAACCAAATGGAATTTCCCTAATTGCTGCGGTGCTCTGGACGGTAAACATGTGCGAATTACTCGTCCAAAAAACAGCTCTGCTACTTTCTACAACTATAAAGGGACATAATATAGTATTGTTCTTTTTGCTTTAGTAGATGCGAATTATTGTTTCCGCTACATCGATGTTGGAAAAGATGGACGAGCATCGGATAGCACCATTTTTAAGCATTCTGCATTGAACATAGCAATGGAAAAAAAATTATTGAATTGGCCTGAAACAGGGCTATGTCTTGGTGATGATGCTTTTCCATTGCGTAGGAATTTGCTAAAACCTTTTAGCCACAGAAAACTATCGCTGGAAAAGATATTTAACTATCGCTTATCGCGCGCAAGACGAGTTGTCGAAAATGCTTTCGGCATATTGGCATCTAGATTCCGTATTTTTTACAAGCCAATTGATTTAAAAGTCGAGACAATTGAAGTTCTTGTGAAGGCTGCTTGTGCACTTCATAATTGGCTGCGCTTAACCTCACCAAGACAGTATTTTCGTGCTGGGTGCGTGGATGCCGAGGATGTGGATAGTGGTGTAATCAATCCAGGAACATGGAGGCAAGAGGGAGGGTCATTGCGATCTGTAGACCGTCTTTCTGTTGGTTACTTATCTAACCGCTATGGCAATGAAGCAGAAAGGTTCGACAGACGTACGCAAATGCTTTTGCTACAACTTTGGCAGTCCCGTGGCAATTGCAACAACTACATTTTTAACATTACGAACTGTAGGCCTACGATATTTTTGCAATGGACAATTTCTTATGTATTTTTGAATCATCGATAGTAACAGGACACAAATAGTGTAGGCTTTTTGTATTTGGCATCAGACATGCTGCTGTGCCGTAGTACATTTTTGCATGAACTGGAACTTCTGCTTTTGTAGTCGGTCTTATAATTTGAATTTTCGTTTTGACATGCATGCATTTACTACATTATTTCGCTATACTCTTACAAAATACATTGATATAGCCTATATTTTTTATCTTTTTATATGAGAATGAGGTTAACACAACGAAAAAACTAAAATAGACCAAACTCGCACTCACCAAATTTGATGAAGATTCCCTGCTAGACACAACTTTTTTCAAAAAGGCGTCTGCTTTGTCGTACCAAGCTGGTTTGAGTTTATATATATCGTCGGTTCCTGCTCCGCTTTTCATGGACTTAATTACTTTGTTTCTTTCGCTTCTGTAAACATCTTTAAAGCTTTTCAACTTTTTGCGCAATGTTTCGGCATCGTCGAAATCTACGTTACTTTGACGCAGCTCTTCCATCAGTTTCGAAAATTGATATTCCCTAGCATTTTTTTTCATGTAGAGTGGGTTGCTAGGATCCCACAATACGTCATAACCCCGGTAGATCTCCAAAACTTTTATAATATCTTCTCCGTCCCACTTCATGTTTGCATTTATATGAGAAGCCATGTGGTCATGGAAGTACGTACAAATTAGCGGTACCGGTATTTATGACATAATAGTAGTTTATTGTCTAGTGTACGTCATGTGATCTCGAACACGCTCGGTAGCGGCAGAATTGAACATGTTCAATTCTAGTAGCAGCGTCTATTTCAAAATTTAGTAGCAGCGACTAGGTGGTCACATTCAGCGTTTACTAGCAGCTACTATGAAGTAGCCGCTACTAAACGCTAAGTGTGACCACGGCTTTAATGAAACAAGTAAAAAAGCAGACGTCTTCACATAATATTATGACGTCATATGTTGATGACGTCACAATCCTCAGTTAACAACGTCAAAAAATGCATTTTTTGTATTGAGTCGCTGCCAACTTTTATAACTTTCGTTTTACTTCACATAACAGCTTTTTTCAGCAATTTTATGCAATACTACGTATTTGGTAGAAAACTGAAATCTTTTTATGAAAGTTTTCGCTCAAAAACTTATGTTTGTATCTGCATGGGTAAAAAGCAGAAGCTAAATGCTATATGCACCATTTCGACGCTACCCATGCTTTATTGGTTGAAACCAAATGAATTTCGGAATGCAAGTAGCTTTTGATGAAATACGAAATTCACAACTGATTTTGCTGTCAATTACGTCATCCGTTGATGACGTCATTATGTACAGAAAATCTCAAACCTGATAATTTAGTGTATCCAAAACGCTTCTAAATCACTAGTTTATCACTCACTTCGTCTTTTCGCCTTCCATCTCACAAATGGTCAATTTCGCGAAAACAGTTTACAGAACTAGGGGGCCAAGCCCCCCTGGACCCCCACTAAGGTAACCCCGCTCTGAGGATGTTGTTTTGAAGAATCTCTAGTTTGCGTAGGTGGTTTTTAGCCGCTCTACCCCAGATGAGTAAAGAATATTGAATTTGAAAGTGAAACATGCTAAAATATATTAGTTTAAGAGTGGAAAAAATGCTAAATTTACTTGCATAACCAAAAAGAGTGCTCACGCTTACGCGATCATCAGGGAGCCTAAACATAGAAGATCTTTTAGAATGTCATGAGGATGTCATCTACGCTAGTAGCTTAGATGAGTCAGGCCGAACGGCGCGTTGATCCTTTGCATTGGCAGTAGCTTTAGTAAAGGTTTTATTAACTTATTGGATTTAGGTGAGTACCCTAGTGTAAGTTCTAAAAGATCTTCTTTGTTTGGGCTCCCTGATGATCGCGTAAGCGTGAAACGGACCGTTGGAGTTTTGTTAATAAATACTGCCAAATTAATCGAATTAATTTTTGCTCTAGTTTTGTAAGATTATTGAGCACTCTTTTTGGTTATGCAAGTAAATTTAGCATTTTTTCCACTCTTAAACTAATATATTTTAGCATGTTTCACTTTCAAATTCAATATTCTTTACTCATCTGGGGTAGAGCGGCTAAAAACCACCTACGCAAACTAGAGATTCTTCAAAACAACATCCTCGGAGCGGGGTTACCTTAGTGGGGGTCCAGGGGGGCTTGGCCCCCTAGTTCCGAAAAAACTGTTTGTAGGGGGGCTCTTAAAATCGGCCAAGTCCTTGTAAACGTATTTCGTAAAAGGTTTGCAAGGGGGGGCGTGAGCATAGCAGTGAATTAATGATTGAACGTATATTTTCAAATCGTTTTTTTGGCAAACATCAAAACTTGTTTTCCCAAAACAGCTGCACTCTTCCTACTAAGCCGATCAAGACACTGCAAATGAATTGTTATGTTTTCTACATGTTTTTTGAAGCGTGGTGGGCAGTGCCACATCAAGACACCTTCGAAGTTTGGTCACCCTGGTCCGTGGGGCATTTGTAGGGGCCTCACGAGAGCCGGCGGCATTGCAGGGTTTGGGAGTTCTACGTCAGAGATAGTAAGAATACTCGTCATGCGTTAAGCATTCATTTACCTGAAGCTGCTGTTAAGGTATTTTATTTGCTCTTATGTTTGCCGCTTTTAAAATAAATTAATTTAGCTGAATCTAACTAGCTGAAGTCAGTAGACTATGCTGCGATGAGTTGTTTGGAAACTTGGCTTTTGCGACACCATGTGGCATTTTCGTGACAAAAAGTTCTCGCACCTGAGAAATAAGTTTGTTTGATGTTAATTGTTTCTTTTTTCTTCAAACAACACTCACTTGATAAGGGACGTAAATCTAAAGTTTTCGTGAAATTGATCATTTGTGAGATTACATGCGAAAAGACGAAGTGAGTGATGAACGGGAATTGAGATTTAGAAGCGTTTTGAATACACTAAATTATCAGGTTTGAGATTTTCTGTACATGATGACGTCATCAGTGGATGACGTAATTGAAAACAAAATCAGTTGCGAATTTCGTATTTCATCAAAAACTACTTGCATTCCGAAATTCATTTGGTTTCAACCAATAAAGTACAGGTAGCGTTAGTGGTTACAAATGCGCCATTTCAGACCAAAAGTGGTGTGCAGGCAATGACGTCATGCGTCGCGATCATCTATGCGTCTCCAGAAAAGCAAAATATTTCCGTTCTTTTAGAGATTATGTAGTTCAGTAATTTGTGAAAATATGGAATATTTAGTTTAGTTGACTACGTCTTGCATATTTATTTGCATTGACAAAATCGCTTGTTTGCTGATTGACATAATTTGATTTATTATAAGCAGTCTTTGTTCAGTTATATGAATTGCAGTCTTTTATCTTTAACGGTTTTATTTTTGGAAATTGCAAGTCTGAATTCACACCCAAACTATTACATTGATTTTTAACACGAATTCCTTTACGTATTAATTTTTTTATTTAAAAGTGTTTTTCATTATAAAATATATTATGTAAAGATTTAATTATTTCTAAAATTTTTGTTACATTATTGAATTTTATGCAATTAAAAATTATGCTATCGTTATGATTTTATACAAAAATATTTAAAAATTTAAGTTTTTTATTTTATTACGACAGAAATATCGATTCAATGCTTCTTACTTAATATTGTTGCTGCATTTTAGTTTCACGTATTTGATAGAATTTATACTTTGGTTATTTTAATATTTTGATAATTCTAAAATTATTGTTACATTATTTCTTTTCCTGTATTTTGAAAAATTTTCACTCTAACATTTTTTAAAAATTATTTACCCATTCAATAGCTTAGGAAATTATTCTTAGATTCCTTTCACGTTTTTTTATTTTTTATTTGAAAGTATGTTTATTATGAAATAAATTATTTAAAAATTTATTTATTTCTAAAACTTTTTGTTATTGTATTGAATTTTATCTATTAAAAGGTACGCTTTTGTTATGATTTTATGCAAAAAATATTGATGGTGTTGCCGAGTTGACTTGATCACAAACAAAACACTAGATGGGGTTGATGATCTCGCTATTGGCAGATGTTTTGTTACGTACCACATATATAAATACATTTTATTTATTTAAATCCGCGCAAAACACGCGCAAACGATTTTAACGAACAGAAAAGAAAAACAGGTATTCGACTTTCATTGAAGTTAGTATATATTATGCAATAGTGTGTAAGTTCGTTCATTGGTTCGTAAACGTCCTGGATGCTTTCAGTGAAATTGTTTGTGTTATCTGTCATAAAAAATTCACGAACAAGTTTAGTTTAAATCGACATGTGAAAACAATACATGAGAAGAAAGAAGACTTTTCATGTATGAAATGCCTGAAAAACTTCAAGGAGATGCATCATCTAAAACGTCACCAGCAAAAGTGCGGAAAATGTAGAAGATGTGTAACCCAATTTAATTTCCTGACAGATTTTGTGAAGCATTTTTGCAAAAGAAAACAAACTGAAAGCGAGAAAATACCAACTAAAAAAGCAAGAAAGTTATATCGAAAACCGAACTACACTGGCACTTTTCGAGCGAAGAACCGGAAGGAGTTTGAGGCTTTAGAAAATGAATACTTGGATGAAGAAGACCTGGAATTGTGCGAGTTTCTTTCAAAATACTGGTCCAACCTCAGAACTTTCTCAAAACATGGAAAAGTACAGAGCTTACATATTTTTTTTTTTTGAAACTTTGAACACATGATCGACGCAATTGCTGAAAGAATAATGAGGGATCAACAAACCAGATTTAAACTGAATTATAGCTTTGGGTATGTCCTGAGGAATATTGACACTGACGAACTCCGTTATTGCCACCCCTCTAGCAACAACGCTCAAGTGTTGGACGCGGCTGTAACCATAAGCAGCAGCAATGAGTTAGAGAATTTTTTACACAAGACAGCAGCAGAGGATTTTTTGGAAAATTTCAACCGACCGGATACCAAGTTGAAATTACTCCAGATCACGAATTTGGTTTTTTACATCAATCATTTGGCGGATGCACCTCTATCAGGACCCGTAGAGTTTCCAGACTTTTTAACGCATAATCGAGGGGTGGTGAATCACACATCCAATGACAATTTATGTTTTTTCGTTATTTATCTACATTCCTAGGTACTGATAAAAGACAGTGTGAACAGGATGCTAAACAGTTATTTACCGCTTATTGCAAACATTTTCATATCGATCCTGATCAGTTTCAAGGCGTTTTTCTCATTGATTTTCCAGAGATTGAAGATTACTTTGAGATTAATATCGTTATTTACGAGCTCCAAGATAAAAAAGCGAATACAGCGTAGTCGCGAGTTGTACGATGAAACCATGCAATCGAATGTTTTTCAAAATCATTTAAGCTTGATTGTCGACTTTGAAAAGTATTGTGATGTTTACCAATGCCAGCGATGCGATAAACTATGGTATGGACGAAAAGATTTTTTAGACACACCAGCTGTTGCGACCAAACTGTTACACAATCTTTTCCAGGCGGTATTTTTAAAAACCAACCAACTATTTTTCAAAAATTAGAAGATATAGACGTTTTTGTACCCCTTGATCAACGACACTACCCTTTCTACTGCTGCTACGATTTCGAGTCGATTTTAAGTCAAGATGATTTACTTGAAAACGGTGAAAAAGTTTCTTTTACTTCTAAACACATTCCTTTAAGTGTGGGCATAGCTTCCAATATCCCAAATTTCGAAGATCCCATTTGTTTTGTTTCTGAGGGTAACGAAACTGTATTAGTTCAAAAAATGGTTGATTATATGGAAAAACTCTCAGATGCTGCATATGCAATCCTGCAGGAAAGATATGAATATGTGTTTGATGCTCTTGCTATCAGTCCCAATTGTCGGAGCGAAAATATTAAAAAAAAATTTGATGCTTTCATTCGAGAACTCCCTATACTGGGTTATAACAGCCCTAAATGCAACCTTCCTTTAATTCAGTGGTTGTCAAACTTTTTCTGTTTGCGGCACACTAAAAAAATAAAAAAAAGTTTGCGGCACACTTACTACAAAACAAAGTTGCTTTAGAAACTTTTATTCTGCAAACTTTAATGCGATGGATGTGCCTGTTTTTGAGAGCAAATAAGATTGAAACGAGGTTCCGTCGTTGCCAAGCACACCCGCATTTCATCGTCAACTCCCAGAAGTCTTTCTCATTTTTTGCTTTTAATTTCTGTGAGAGCAGAAAATCCATATTCACAGAGCCATGAAGATGCAAATGGCAAGATTATTTTCATGGCTTTGACACCGATTATTGAATAGGATTTGTAAGCAGATAGCCAAAATTCGTCCAAGATCTTTTGGGGAAGCAATGTTTGAAAAAACAGGTCGTGTCGTAAATCAATCAGCTGCTCTTCTTCGGCAGAAAGATTGCTTGTTTCATTGATTCCAAATTGATTAACTACCCATCCAAAGTTATTGATAGCAAACTCAGGGAAGTAATTTTGAAGGGACAGCTGTAGTCCAGACAATGTGTTCATTATTTCAGGAACAATTTCCTTTTTTAGTGGGGATTCATTAAGAGTGCGGAACGAATCAAAGATTTCCTTTGAGACATTAGTTTTCTACGTCAACTTTTCGTCTAATGATCGTAGCTTAGATGTTGCTGTGATTATATTTTCTGATGGCCCTTGGAGACTGGAATTCAAATTGTTCAGTTTGTCAAACAAGTCAGAAAGAAACAGAACTTTCAGCCACCAGTCTCGGTCATGAAAACCCGAAATCTTTTTTCTGCGCTTCCATGATGGAAAGAACTTGAGTTTTCAAATGGACCAAGCGTTTCAACACCTTTCCTTTCGAAATCCAACGTATCTCAGTATGATACAGCAAACATTCGTACTCAGAATCCATAGCTTTGTAAAGTTGAGAAAAAAGTCGATTTTTGTAACGGCCGAGATTCAATGAAATTTTCCACCTAGCTAACTTGATTCATAACACATTGTAAATCTTTGGGCAAAGATTTGGCCACGAGTGCTTCTCTGTGGATCATGTAATGCACAATTACCACATTTGGATTTTTTTGACGTACATACGCAACAAATTCTTTGTTTTTCCCCTGCATCGAAGAACAACCGTCCTTGCAAACGCTTACACAGTTACTCCACTGCAACTTAGGAAGCAAAACTTTTTTTGTTACAGCATGCTTTTGCTACTTAAATAAGTTAATTAGGCATACAATGTTGGTTTGTTTTTGTTGATGTTTTTTATTTTGTGTGTGTTAATGTGATGCTACCGGTCATGCAGCCATGTCCAGTCAGTTTCGACTGGCATGCCTCAACGCTAATCCGTTTTGCTGCATGTTCCGTTTTCCGTACCAATATTCATTCACTTTACTGTTCCAGTGTATTTTAATGCTTTTAGCGTACGGGAATAAAAGTTGAATTGATTGATTGAAAACATTTTCATTAACCAATTTCAATATATCTTCCCCTGTAGTTGTGCCTTCCAATTCTTTGCAAAAAAAGAATTTATTTACCAATTTTGGATCCTTTATGAACCGAATAAAAGCAAGTAGATAAGCTTTCCCAGTTCTATCCGTAGATTCGTTAACTTGTAAATCCCGTAATACAGACAGTTCATCCTCTTTCACAAAGTGTTCACAAAATTGATCTTTTAAATCTGAGGACAAGTTGTCTATCCTCCGAAAAATCGTATCATTTGATAATGGAACTCGTCGAACTTTTTCGGCAGCAGCAGTTCCAAGGATTTCTTCAACAACAATGGCTAATGCTGGTGCAATGACTGATTCTGCATCAGTAAGTGCTTTTTTACGCTTGGCCAACAGGTGAGCCACTTTGTACCTGGCAATCAATCCTTTTTCCGGCAGCTTGAGGTAGCTATCCATATTCTTTGCCTGTTTGTTTGTGACATCAGGTTCACAAAGTATTCTTTTGGCTTATCTTTCAATATTGGATGATTGGTCTTGATGTCTGATGAGCTTGCTTGGAACAAGCGATTCGTTAGTTAGGGCCTTATTGCAGATAGTGCAGAAAGGTTGTTGGTGATCTTCAGGTCTCGAAGCAATAAACCCATATTGAATGTAATCTTCTTTATATTTACGCTTGCACTTTTTCTGAACTGTCTCTTTTTTTTTGGATGAACTAAAAAAAACCTTCATTATACTCGCCGTATTACGCCGAAGCGTGTAACGAGTTGCGGGGCCCATCTCCGCGGCTTAGCGTCTGGGCAACACAGCTCCGAAGAAACGTCGTAACGGTGGTGAGTCGTTGGCAACACTGTGTCGATTTGACCGGTCCGGGAATCGAACCCAGACCTCCCGCACCGATAGCGTGCGTTTAGCAACTGAGCTAACGGCCGGTTTTTGGATGAACTAGCTTTTTCAAAATACTTTTCCATGCTTGATTATAATATCTAACTTAGTCCTAAATAAATAGACAAAGAGTTTAATGCACTTCAATAGTCCTAAATATCATTTTTAGTTTAGCCTAATTTAGATAATTACCCATTTTTATATAACTAAAATTAAGTCATCGAGTTTGAGAAGCACTAATTGTCCTACAACCTATTAACTGGTATCTAATTGATAAAAAGCATTCAAGTCTCACATGCTTGCCCGCATGCCTAATTGAAATACTAATTGCATATTTTCAAATATTTTTAAAAGTTCCGCGGCACACCTGAGAATCTCTCGCGGCACACAGTTTGAGAACCACTGCTTTAATTCAAACCATACTGATTCGCGAATTGGTGGAAAATATTGATTTTGTAACACTTATCTCTGTTTAAAGACTGCCAAACTTCGATTTTTGGATATTCGAAATTACATTTCTCCTGGTTTCAGTTATCGATCTTTTTTTTTTTTTTTGGCTTACGGTTGCACTGCAGAGAAATTTTTCTTTCCTTACTGCTTCAATCGTGATTTAAAAGCATTAAAACATCCGTGTGTTCCACCGTACGAGACGTTTTTTAGCGAAATCACAAATTCTAACATCTCTCCCTCAGAATATGAGTTAGTCAAAAAAGTCTGAAAAGAAAAGAGTGGAAGACTCTCGAAGATATGCTTGTTTACTACAACGTGATGCATTGCGGACCTTTTGTTGAAGCTGTAGGTAATATATTACAACCTTATTTGGCGCAAGATATTGATATACTTAAATCTAGCTTTTCTGGTAGCGGAGTTGCTAAAATTCAAATGCTCCAGAGATGTGAAAAAGAAGCTTTTTTCTGTTTGTTTCCCAAAAGACACGCTGACCTTTATCATACTTTGAGATCCAATATCACAGGCGGACTATCCATTGTTTTTACCAGATTAGCTATTAAAGACGAAACAAAAATTCGCCCTCATGAGATATCTAGGCCAGAAACGTGCAAGAAAGTAATAGGTCTTGACGCGAATAGTTTGTATTTGCATGCTATAACCCAAGACTTACCTTGCTCATACTTCATTCGCTATCGAGAAAAAGATCACTATCCTCCAGATCCTTGCTGCAAATACTGACTCTCATCTTATCAATGGCTGAAATAGATAAGTCATTCCCAAAATAAAGAAATTCAGCACAAATATTCAGGTCAAGGCGAAAAGAAACTGACTCAATACTCTTTGATTGTTGACGGGTTTGCTCCAGCGACTAATGAAGTTTTTGAATTTGATGGTTGTTTTTGGCACGGATGCAACAAGTGTTCGGTAAACCAGCATCCTGACGGCGGTGTCAAAGAAGTTCATCCGGTAAATGGAAAAAGCTATGAACAGATTCGACAAGAAACCTTGAATAAGACCAAAAAGTTAGAAGAGACGGGTTATAGAATCAATGGAATAAGAGAATGTGAGTGAAAAAACTAAAAAGAAATTTGGATTTGCTTCCTTCCTAAAAAAGCTGAAGTGTGTAGAGCCTCGCAACCAGCTCATGTTTAAAAAAATTATAGAGGGCATCCAATCTGAATTACTTTTGGGGATATTTATCTGCTCTATCCACACCCCGGAAGAATTGAAATCAAAGTTTTCTGATTTTCCACCGATCATAAAAAACACAACGATTTCACGTTCTGATATTGGAGAATGCATGCAAAAAATCGCAAGAATTTTTGAAAAAAAACGAGAAAGTATCTCATCAGCAGTTATTTTGGAGAAGAGATTCCTATCAATACTCGGATGGGAAAATTCTATCTGGAGTTGGGGCTAAAAATCACTAGCATTCAAGAATTTATTTAATTTTTTTCCATGAAGTGTTTTGACGAACTATCCCAGGAATTTGTGCAAAACCGTCGTCTTGGCGATATCGACCCAAATAAAAAAGTGTTGACGATTACGTCAAAGCTCTGTGGTAACAGTCATTACTCTGCTACTCTTTTGAATCGAAGCAAACATAGTGCTGTTACGTATCATACCGATTCCAACATCAATGAAGTAATCAATAACCCTCGGTTTTCGCACTTGGAACAATTGAAACCCGGTCTACACGAAGTAAAGAGCTTGAAAAAGCAAATCAAACACGATCTCCCCGTTCAGTTAGGTATTTCTGTTTATTTAGAAGCAAAACTTTACATCCTTAAATTTTTTTACCACTTTTTGGATAAGTATATCCCCAAAAAATGCTATTCATTGATCGAGAGCAATACAAACTCTCTTCACTTTTCTATTAGCCGTGACTCTTTTGATGATTGTGTCTTTCAACATCTCAAAGAAGAGTATTTTAGAGAAAAAAGGAAGTATATGCCGGCAGAGTGTTGTGATGAGTATCTAAACAAGTTCATTGACGTCAAAGTCTCTGGAGGTATCTGGACACCACCTCCTTGCTGTCAAAAAAGTAACGCTTTTGATACAAGGGTGCTTGGATTATTGAAAACCGAGTATGAAGGAGAAAAGGGAGTTGCTTTAACTTGCAAAACGTATTTTTGTGAGGGAAAAAGCAAAAAACAAGTCTGCAAAGGCGTTAGTATCCGACAAAATCCTTCAACTTTTGAAAAATACTTTCAAGCACTTGATTCTACGCAACCATTACCTTTCTAATCGTATCGTTTCATTATTTTCACTGAGGTATTGTGCAAGACTTATCTGCTCTTAATTTTGGAACTGGCCGGTCTCATTATTATTTGTTTGCTTAGTTCAATTGCTTGTCCTGACTGAGTTTCAAACTAAACTATTGGTACCATACTTTTTAGAAGTGACAATTCTAGCATGTGTGATGGAATCTCGAACAGGGAAATAATGGATGATAGGGAGCTTTTGACTATAGATATCAAAATAGATAACCATATGTCTGACAATCAGAATCCTCTAAACTACTGTCTGCATAATTCTTTTACTAGTAAATTAAAAACTTGTCAATTGTATGAGCCTAACACTCAACTTCCAATCACTGTTGAAAACAAGAACCTATTTTTGTTACATGTCAATATAAGATCAGTGAACAAAAATTTAGATAAACTGAACCATGATCTCTTGCAATTGTTTCAGTACCTGCCTGATGTTATTTGTCTCTCTGAGACTAAAATTAAAAACCTACCAACCACTAATATTACCCTTAAAAGTTACCACCCTATCATGCACGCAAATTCGTCATCTAATTCTGGTGGTGTCGGAGTCTTCGTCGCAGACAATTATGCAGTAAACATTATCGGAAAAAATGATCTGAATTCCAACTGCGAAGACATTTGGATGCAAATTATAGATAATATAACAAATAATACTTCTATACTGGGTGTGGTGTATCGCCATCCAGGGGGCGATGTTAACAGCTTTATAACCTCATTCAATGAAAAATTATTACTGCTTAACTCTACGAGTAGATCTAAGTTTTATATTGTTGGAGATTTTAACATTAATGCTAACCCTAATAATATATCAGATAGTTCTAACAATTATCTTAATATACTTTCTAGCAATGGAGCTTATATGCTTATCGATATACCCACACGTGTAAGCGGTGAGCCGAAAACTACTATTGATCACATAATAACTAATGATATTCACAACGTAATTTATCCTTGCGTATTCCTAAGTGATATTAGTGATCATTTCCCTGTGGCTTGCCTTGTGGCTAGCGCTACCAAAAGCAGTACCGGTATGCCTAAAAATAACAATACGAAAGAAAATTACATGTACAGAGATACTAGTCATTTCGATCCTGATCAATTTAAAATGACTCTAAGTAATCAATTTGAGTGTTCTTTTCGCTCGCTACAACTTGATACTGCTAATGATGTAGACACGTGTTTCTCCAAATTTATTGATGTCGTAAAAGAAAATATTGACAAGCACGCGCCCCTTAAAAAGGCAACCCGCAAAAAACGCAAATTAATTAACAAACCTTGGATAACTAAAGGAATTTTAATATCTATTAAGAAGAAACAAAAACTCTATGTGAAATGCTATAAAAGTGGATCTGAATTTGAAAAATGGTTGTACAAAATTTATGCGAATAAATTGACTAAAGTCAAACGTTTGTCAAAAAACTTTTCTTGCAACAAGAAATTGTCAACTCGAGACATGACATGCGCAAATTTTGGGGAATTATGAAAACCTTACTGCCAAACAACCAAGAATTGAACTCGCCTGACTTTGTGAACGTTGAAGGTACAAACGTCACCGATAAAAATGAAATAGCTGACTGTTTCAACAATCACTTTTGCAGCATAGGCCAGTCGTTGGCTGATAAAATTGTTTCTTCTAGCTCTACTTCCTTTTGAAATAACTTACAAAACTGTGTCAATTCTTCAATGTTCTTACGTCCTACTTCTCCCACTGAAATTTATAATGTGATTTTTCAACTAAATTCAAACAAGAGTTGTCGATTTGATGGCATTAATGATAAGTTTGTTATTACTGCTTCCGAAGTTTTGTCACCTATATTATCTATATTAATTAATGCATGTTTCGACCTTGGTGTGTTTCCGAGTATCCTCAAAATTGCAAAAGTGATACCAGTCTTTAAAGCAGGTGATAAGGGTAAAGTTTCTAATTCTAGGCCTTATCTCAACTAGGCTATATCTAGTAATTCTAGGCCTTAAGTAATTCTAGGCCTATATCTCAACTCTCTGTGTTTTCTAAAATTTTAGAAAAACTAGTTTATACTAGAACTGTTGACTTCCTAAATTCTCATTCTGTTCTAGTCCCAACTCAATATGGGTTTAGACCAAAATTTTCTACCATTTATGCAGTCTTGGATATTATTACATCTTGTTATGACAATATGGCCATTAATGTGTATACTGGACTTGCTTTGCTTCATTTAGCTAAAGCATTCGATACTGTTAATTACAATATACTGCTTAAGAAACTAAATCATTATGGAATAAGAGGAATTGTAAAAGATTTCTTGAGATCTTACTTAACTAATCGAAGGCAAATTGTTTCGATAAACAACTCAAACTCTTCTTTGAAATTTATTAATATCGGAGTCCCGCAAGGTTCGAACCTTTGACCCTTACTCTTTCTTCTTCTTATCAACGACTTGCCTAATTACCTAGAAAGCGTACCACCTTTATTTGCTGATGACACGTGTCTACAAGTTTGTGCACCATCCGTAGAACAACTAAAACTAAAACTTAACTCGGAATTAACTAAAATCTGTAAATGGATGTTTGCTAATAAACTAACGCTAAACGCCTCGAAATCTCAAGCTCTTACAATTTCTCCGAAACTTAGAAGTTCGCCACTATATCTGAACTTACAATGCCCTGCTGGTACAATTAAGTCAGTAAATAATGCAAAATACTTGGGTATAACTTTGGATAATCGCTTAAACTTTCATGAACACATCAAAATTACTGAAACCAAAGTTGCTCGCTCAGTTGGAATTTTGAGTAAACTAACATATTATCTTCCTGAATCTGCTATGTTGCAACTTTATTATTCTCTTGTGCATTCGCAACTTATATATGGAGTAGCCGTTTGGGGTGACACCTTCCCTTCCTATCTTGCAAAATTGACTCGTCTACAAAACAAAGCTCTTCGCTTAGTTACTTCAAGTGATTGGAACGCTAGTGCTGCTCCCCTCTACCAAAAACTGGATATTTTATCTCTCTCAAAATTGAACAAATTTGAAATCGCTAAATTTATATTCAATTATAGCAGTAAACGTTTACCCACAACTTTTGATTAATATTTTATTCTTGGCAAAACATCCCATTCTCAATCTACCAGATACTCAACATCAGACCACTTGAGAATCCCCTTATATAAAACTAATCGATTGCAACGATCCATTAAATCTGTTGGTCCTAAAATTTGGAATTCAATTCCCTTAAAAGCTCGAAAAACCTCGTATACAAAATTTAAAAAAGAATACAAAACTTATTTACTAAACACAACTGAATAGTCATCTTGTACCTTAATTATTATGTTAATTTGTTTAATTCCATTCCTACTCCATCCCTTCCATCTCATTTGCTGCCTTCAGTATGTGTTGCTACGTAGTTTTTTATTTCCTTTATAAGCCGGTTTATTTAAATTGCCATTAATTATCTGATCTTACGACAATTGTTGATTTAATTAAATTTAAGTTCAGGAAGGCTGCTTGACTCGAAGACCTTACGGTCCCTTCACAGCCTTCCTGTTACTGTTTCCTGATTATTTTTTGTTTTCTGTAAATGTAAAATTGTTATTTGCAGCAACGAAATAAACAAGCTTGATTGATTGATTGAAACCATTACGTGTTGTAAATAGAGGGTTCATTACTCGAAAACACAATATTTTAACATACCATCAAGAGAAAAGAAGATTGTCCCCTTTTTACTGCAAACGGGTTGTTCACCACGACGGAATTCACACATCTCCCCTAAATTTATAATTCTACTTTACAATCGACTGATTTTATGTGAAGAGTTAGGGCTGGATCCATTTATTTCAAATTAAACTCATTGCTTTGAAAAATAATTCGTTGAGTTTGGAGACTTCAAATTCATTGGCTTTGAAAAAAACTAAATTCATCAAAAGCACATGAGCGGATTCAACTTTAGTCCAACCCTAGAACATATTTTCTTGAACGCTCTTGCTATGTTGTTTGTATTTTATTCTGCGTCATGTGAATACTTGATTTGTGTTAGGAATGACGTTTGAAGCGGACGTTACTACTATTTTGTGAAGAAAGCGTTTTCTTTGTAAATACCATTATACCTCTGTCTTGTATATTTTTTGTTCATGTAAATATTTGTGTGTGAATGAAAATATGCTGATGGAAACAACGAAATGAGTAATCAAAACGAAGAACTATGATTTTTCTATTAAAACAGCACAAGTTATCCCTTGTTTTATTCGTTTCGTTGTTACGGTAAGACTATAGTTGCACGCTTCGCTGATCAGTAGAAACGACCTCAAATTACGCGCGTAATCACAACGATTTAGCAGAACATTGAGCAGTGTCGTAATCTCAACGTTAAAGGTATATTTAAAGCGACAAATTAATTTTATACTTGTGGTACGTAACATGTGTTTTTTTAACTCGGAAATATGTTTTATAGACTGCTAGTACCACAGATACGACAGTAAAAAATTAAAAGTAAGACGTAGATGACAAAACAATAAAAAATTATTGCTTAATAATTATACATCGACAACCTTAAGCATAATTTTGATTGAAAACCAGTTTGAATATCGCTAAGTACACATAAAATAACGACCATACGGCCATTTTGTACAATAATCTCAGTAAGAAACTGCACATACGATAGCGTTGTGCACAAAAAGCAATGGAAAACATACGGGTTAAAAGCGTTTTGGTTAAAGGTCTTCACCGTAGCATATTCATGTGGGAATCCAACCGTTAAACGATTGTTTTTTTTTTCAAATTCAATTCAGTTCAAACGACACTTTGATTTACAATGAACCGTATACGTTTTCTGAAAACTGATGTATGATGAGTCATCGCTTCCGGAACTTTACAAAACCGTCGCTGGATCAGTGCTCACTCGCGAACAAACGTTATTTTTACTTAATGGCAGAACACAATTTTGCCGATCCTTGCAAAAAAATTATGAAACTAGAAAATTTTGCACTTGAGAAAATTACGGTACCGGTAATACACGCAAAATCAAAGGTTGAACTTGCATACGCAATAAAGATATTATTTCAAACTAAACAACATTAAAGGGTTTGATTGCGCGCAACACAAACATAGTTAGTTAGTTGCATATTACATTGATATTACATTGATATGCATACGCACTGAAATTTTGAACGTCCTACTTGCCATTCAAAAGTTACTGGCATTTGATAAATCTCGTTTTTTTGACCTTTGACTATTCACGTGTTGACCGCCACCCCCCAAAAGTTGTTAAACACAAGTTCCCATTGAGTTCTACCATCCCTGCAAATTTCAAGTCTCCAGCATCAGCGGTTCAAAACCCTTAAACCGCACAATTAGTGAGTGGGCGGTGTGAACTTAAGTTGTGGTAAAACTATTAAGCTATTTAAAACTTGTGCTTAAACTGAAAATTTAAGTGGCAACTACATGGCAGTTGCAAGCAACTACTACTGGCTTTCCGTTACAACTTTCTAGGGGCCCAAACATTGAATAGGGTATAATTACCCGGGAAATTTGAAAACTCTAGTTGTTTAGGTTTACTTGGGAAGTGGGGGAAAGTGCACGCGAACAATGTAAAACATGTGCTCGAGCGAGCACATACAGTTTTGTCATGCCAAATTCTGATTTTTGAGTCGCATTAGCTTTACCTGGCGTCATGCGATGTATCATAAAAATTGTCCTAGATGAGCATCGAACCCGCGAAGCTAGGTTAAGAGTCCAATGCACCAACCACTTGGCCAACTCCATGTGCCCCTTATTGCTACTTAAAATTTCAGTTTAAGCACAAATTCATACCGCCCACTCACGATTAAAAAAGTTTTAAGTTAAAATAGCTGAAACACATGTTACCCTCCTGCCCTCTAACGGATAAGAAAATTTGCTTGACTTTTATGATTTCCTGAACTTTCACGTTTTGTATCTTTGACTCCAAGTCAGGTGCTCTGGGGTAACCCCTCGTCATATTATTCTTTTGTTACCCAGATTGAGGATAATATCCTCCGATAATTTGAAGGCCCTACCTATTGCCATTCAAAAGTTACTGGCGTTTGAGAAATTTCGTTGTTTGACCTTTGACTTTTAACCTGTTGACCGCTTCTCCCCAAAGGCTGTGAGACACAAGTTCCCATTGAGTTCTACCATCCCTGCAAACTTCAAGTCTCTAGCATCAGTGGTTCAAAAGCTTTAAAGTGCACAATATTGGCAATTTTTATCAGTTTTTTGACCCTTCACCACGAGTCACGTGACATAGGGCGTTTATAGTTGGTACAATGCAAGTACCTGGTAAGACACACCAATCCGGAAAACTTCAAATTGCCATCTGTTTTCAATCAATAGTTATAACCCAAACAACATGATTGCCTATTTGACCTTTGACGCCAAGTGACGTCACATGCAGATAATCACTGTGATAATTTTGTTTACCCTCATCGAGATGCATAAACTTGATAATTTTGAAGGTCCTACCTGTTTTTATTCACAAGTTATTGGCGTTTGGGAAGATTTCTTTGATTAACTTTTGACCTTTAACCTGTTGACCGCCACCCCCCAAAAGTTGTTAGACACAAGTTCACACTGAGGTCTATCATCTCTGAACATTTCAAGTCTCTACCATCAGTGGTTCAAAAGCCTTAAGCTACACAAAAATCTGTTGAGATTTGTTGATGTGACCTTTGACCCTGAGTAATGTCACAAAAAGATCATTGTTATGCATTATTTTTGTTCCCACTTTGATATGCGTACACTCTGAAAATTTGAAGGTCATATCTGTTGTCACTCAAAAGTTATTGGCATTTGTGAAACTTCGTTTTTTGACCTTTAACCTGTTAACTGCCACCCCTCAAAAGTTAATAGACACAAGTTCCCATTTAGATCTACAGTACCATCCCTAAAAATTTTAAGTCTCTAACATCAGCGGTTCAAAGGCCTTAAAGTGCACAACATTGGCAAATTATATCAGTTTTTTGACTTTTGATCTTGAGTCACGTGACATAGAGCGTTTATAGTTGGTACAATGCAAGTACCTGGTAAGACACACCAATCCTGTAAATTTCAAGTTCCTATCTGTTTTCAATCAACGGTTATAGCCCAAACAATGTATTTGCTTATTTGACCTTTGACCCCAAGTGATGTCACATGCAGATATTCACTGTGAATATTTTTTCCCTCATCGAGATGCATATACTTGATTAATTTGAAGGTCCTACCTGTTTTCATTCACAAGTTATTCGCGTTTGGGAGGGTTTCTTTTAATTTTTTTAAAATATCCGTTGACCTTTAACCTGTTGACCGCCACTCCCCAAAAAATGTGAGACACAAGTTCACATTGAGGTCTATCATCTCCGAACATTTCAAGTCTCTAGCATCAGCAGTTCAAAAGCCTTAGACGGCCCAATATCGGCAATTTTTATTAGTTTTTTGACTTTTGACCTCAAGGGCCGTATTACAGAGTGATCTCGACAAAGCCGAGCGAGCTAAAAACGTCATATTTCCTCGCTCCGCTAACTTGGCTGTTACAATCTTCTTCTCGACTTTAAATTTGTCTCGGAGCCCTCGCTAACCTAGCGAGAGCTGAAAAGCACTCGCTAAGCGTTCGAATAGGAAAGTTTCGCTGATATGCTCACATAATGACGGCATTTTTGGCATAGGACGATAAAACTGTTGCGAAAAAAAAAGAATCAAAAGAGTGGGCACTGGACTGATTCTTTTCCCTCATGTTGTGATGAAAAAGTACCGGTATTCAGAAAATACAAATTAAACAAAAGCGGTGACAAGCTTAGCTTCGTTTGGCAAAAAAATTACTTGAAGCTAATATTATGGAAAAGCATGATAGTTTAATTAGAAGTTTTAGCTTCTTTCAAACAGTTTGCTTATGGAAGTTTTCAGAATTCACACCGACCGAAGCTTTTGCTAAATCGTAATTAGTAGTTTTTTTAAGAATCAATCAATCAACTCAAGTTTTATTTCCGTCAGCTGAAACATTAAAAATACACTCGAACACTAAAAGCAAATAAATATTGGTACGGAAAACCAAAATGCAGCAAAACGGGTTAGCGTTGAGGCATGACAGTCAAAAGTGACTGGCCATGCCTGCATGACTGTAAAAAGCATATCTTTAGTTAGTTAGTGTCTTTTATTTCCGTACCGTCAACACAAGAATAATATACAAAAATAATATTCAGTATAATTGGACAGCACGAGAAAAGGGAAAAAGCAACAAAACGATAAACGTTGCAACATGCAAGGGGAAGTGGAAAGTCAAGAAAAATAGTAATAATAGTAGTAATAGTTTATTTTCGCCTGCATTTCTTAAAATAATGAATCACAAGTAACATGAGAGGCATGAGAAGTAACAAAGTAACATGAGAAGCATGGCTGCAACACCCGATAAAATTTACATTGTCTTTACCTGCTAACACAGACTAATTTGTGCCTTTATTAGGCAAAACTTTATTCAATTTTTGCAATAAATGCTGAAAAGCTATGACTAATTTAAGCGAACTACTTGTTGTAAAAAAATCTGACAACCATTTACCTGTAAGCCTACATAAAATCTTAGCATGCGCCAAGATTTTAAACATTAATTTGAGTCATAAAAACCCACGCACATTAGCTTATTAGGTTGCTTTTCCGCACCTATCAAAAGAATGCAAAGTTTCCTGCTTTCTGCGTCCATCGCAGATTCATATTTTTATTTCCCATTAGTCATTACTCAGCATTTGATACATAGTTTGCCACTTGTACATGATCTAGCGACGCATTCATTCATTTAAGCTGTTTATGCGGTTATCAGCTATTTATGACGTCACAATCGCATGGTAAGCCAAGCCCGCGAAAATCTGACGCAAGCGCTCGCTGAATGCGTCCGAACGTCATTAGCGAGAAGTTCCGAGTGCATGTTTGGCGAGAGGTAATGGTAATACCGTTTTCGTTATAGAGCCTCTCGCTCGTTGTTGCCTCGCAAACACAAGTCGGAAAAATGTCGAGCGAGACAAATTCTGTAATTCCGCCCCAAGTCACGTGACATAGAGCGTTTATAGTTATAACAATTTAAGCACCTGATAAATCACATTAATCTTGTAAACTTCAAATTCCTATCTGTTTTTGATCAATAGTTATAACCCAAACAACATGTTTGCTTATTTGACCTTTGACCCCAAGTGAAGTCACATGCAGATATTCATTGTGAATATTTTTTTTACCTTCATCGAGATGCATATACTAGCTTAATTTGAAGGTCCTATCTGTTTTTATTCACAAGTTATTGGCGTTTCGGAGGATTTCTTTTCATTTTCGCTAATTAACCTGTTCACCACCACCCCCCAAAAGTTGGTAAGCACAAGTTCACATTGAGATCTATCATTCCTGAACATTTCAAGTCTCTAACATCAGCGGTTGAAAAGCTTTAGGCTGCATGAAAAACTGTTGAAATTTGATCTTTGACCTTAAGTGACGTCACAAAAAGATAATTATTGTGCATATTGTTGTTCCCCACATTGATATTCATACACTCTGATAGTTTGAAGGTCCTACTTATTGCCATTCAAAAGTCATTGGCATTTGATAAATTTCAATTTTTGACCTTTGACCTTTAACCTGATGACCACCACCCCCCAAAAAATGTTAGACACAAGTTTCCATTGAGATCTACCATCCCTGAAAATTTTAAGTCTCCAGCATCAACGGTTCAAAAGTCTTAGGCTGCACAAAACTGGCGTTGAAAAAAAAAAAAAAAACCAGAAGGGACCTGCAAGCAACTGCTAATGGCTTCCCGTTACAACTTTCTAGCGGCCCAAACATTGAACAGGATATAATTACACTGGAAGTTTGAAAACTCTAGTTGTATAGGTTTACTTGGGAAGTGGGGGGAGGTGCACGTGAACAATGCAAAACTTGTGCACGAGCAACAAATATTATTTTGTCATGCCAAATTCTGATTTTTGCGTCAAAGCAGTTTTACCTGGCGTCATGCGATGCATCATAAAAATTGTCCTGGGTGAGAATCGAATCTGCGAAGCTAGGATTAGAGTCCAATGCACCAACCACTTCGCCCAATCCATGTACCCCTTGTTGTTGATAAAATTTCAGTTTTAACACAAAATTATACCACCTACTCACGAATGAAAAAGTTTTAAGCTAAAATAGCTAAAAAACAGGTTTCTTTACTGCTTTTTAGCGCATAAGAAAATTTGCTTGAATTTTAAGAGGTTTCCTGAACTTTCACAATTTTTATCTTTGACTCCAAGTCAGGTGCTCTGGAGTAACTCTTTGTTATATTAATCTTTTTGTTACCCAAATTGAGGTTAATATCCTCCAATAACTTGAAGGTCCTAAACACAAACTCATACCGCCCACTCACGAATAAAAAAGTTTTTAGCTAAATTAATTAAAAAAACAAGCTTTCCTATCGCCCTCTAACGGATAAGAAAATTTGCTTGATTTGTATGAGGTTTCTTGAACTTTCACGTTTCTTACCTTCGACTTCAAGTCAGGTGCTCTGGGGTAACCCTTCATTATATTAGTCTGTTTGTTACCCAGATTGTGGATAATATTCTCCGATAATGTGAAGGTTCTACCTATTGCCATTCAAAAATTATTGGCATTTGATAAATTTCGTTTTTTGACCTTTGACTTTTAACCTATTGACCGCCAACCCCCAGAAGTTGTGAGACACAAGTTCCCATTGAGTTCTACCATCCCTGCAAATTTCAAGCCTCTAGCATGAGCGGTTCAAAAGCCTTAGACTGAACAATACTGGCAATTTTTTGACTTTTGGCTACAAGTCACGTCACATAGAGCGTTTATAGTTGGTACAATGCAAGTACCTGGTAAGGCACTCCAATCCGGTAAATTTCAAGTTCCTATTTGTTTTTGATCAGTGGGTATAAGTCAAAGAACATGATTGCTTATTTGACCTTTGATCCCAGGTGACGTCACATGCAGATTCTCACTGCGAATATTTTTTTTACCTTCATCGAGATGCATTGCGTATACTTGATAAATTTGAAGGTCCTACCTGTTTCCATTCACAAGTTATTGGCGTTTGGGAAGACTTCCTTTCAATTTCCTTAATTAACCTTTGACCTTTAACTTGTTGACCGCCACCCCCCAAAAGTTGTTAGACACAAGTTCACATTGAGGTCTATATTGCCTGAAAATTTCAAGTCTCTAGCAGTAGCGGTTCAAAAGCCTTAGGTTGCACAAGCAACTGTTGAGATGCGTTCATTTGATCTTTGACCCCAAATGACGTCACAAAAAGGTCATTGTTGTGCATGTTTTTGTTCCCCACATTGATGTGCATACACACTGAAAATTTGAAGGTCCTACCTATTGCCATTCAAAAATTATTGGCTTTTGATAAATTTCGTTTTTTAACCTTTGATCTTTAATCTGTCAACCGCCACCTCCGAAAAGTTGTTAGGCACAAGTTCCCATTGAGATCTACCATCCGTGAAGATTTCAAGTCTGTAGCATCAGCGGTTCCAAAGCCTTAGGCTGCACAAATATGGTCTCGAAAAAAAAAAAAGAAAAACTAGATGGCAGCTGCAAGCACCCGCTTATGGTTTCCCGCTTATCGCTTATGGCTGCAAGCAAGTAGAGTTACTGCCATGAAACCATTTTTGACTGAGGGATTAAAATGGGTTACAAATACTATCAAATATTAAGGTGTACATATTCCAATACAGAACTGTGATACTAATTCCGTTATTGATCAAAATTTTTCGTCGATCAATGATAAAATCAAAACAGAATTAAATTTATGGTCATCAAGAGGATTAACATTATTGGGATAAATTTTCGTTTTAAAAAGTATTATCGTACCGAAAATAACGTTTAAAGCCGCTAATCTACCAATGATATTACCCGATTCTTACATTAAAAAAATTAACCAAGTTTTATTTAAGTTTATTTGGGGTTCCAAGTGAGAGAAAATTGGAAGGTCACAATTATGTTGTGATATTGTAGACGGGGGAGCTAAAATGATTGATATCAAGCAACACATAAGGGAGTAGTAAAATTATTTGACGAAAATTACACAGCCGCATGGAAAACATTGGAGAATTTGTGCATTGATGAAAACCTGTTTTTTGTATCTTGCGTTCTAATATGAAGATGACAAATATGATGATTACCAAACTGGCATTTTTACGCTTTACCCGGTGTACTTTATTGGCCTTAAGATCTACCATTGACGTTTCAGAAATCTTCTGCGATAATAAATTTTTGTGGCTAAATAAAGCAGTAAAATATCAAAATATACCAATGCTAATAGAGGAGTTCTTAAAAGTTGGTATTTTTCATTTCAAACAATTGACTGATTCGGATGAGGAAATAATATCCTATGATGATTTGGCACTGTCAAATGGTATGCATCCAAATAATTACAGTTTTATAAAACATGTCAAATTGTTATCTGCTATTCCAACGCACTGGATTGGGGAAGCACCTACATCAGACGAACTTTTTTGGGTTTCCAAGGAAAAAGCTAAAGAACTAATTATTTTCCTTGGGAAATCCAATAAAACAGTTTACATGTACATAAGAAGCAAATCGAGATTGCTACCAATAAAACAGCAACGAAAGAGGTGCGATGCATTGCAAATCTTACCAAATCATATCGACTGGAATAAAATATATGAAAATAATTATTTTGCTACAAATGAAACAAAGTTGAGATCTTTTCAAATCAGATTAAACTTGAGATCTATTGTGACTAATGTGCAACTTGCTGGATTTGGTATTGTTGACAGTAATTATTGTGTATTTTGTTCTGAAGAACCTGAAACAATTATTCATTTATTTTGTATGTGTAAATTTGTTGTAACTTTTTGGCAAGATCTGTCCGATTGGCTTTCGGTAAAACTACATCACGATTTTAACTTAAAAAACCTACATAAATTATTTGGATATGAAAATTGCAATGGAGTATTTCAGTTTGTTAACGGATTACTTTTATATGCACGTTTTTTAATTTTTCGATGCAAATATTCTAAATCAAGAACCAATATGGTACAGTACTTTAGTCTTCTTAATTCAATTAAGCAATCTGAATATGTAATAGCTAAAAAGAAAAATAAATTGAGGTTACACTTTCGAAAATGTGGTCAACTATGTTGAAGAAGGAAGGAGTTGTTTGATAACAACGCTTAATTTATAGTGTGTATTTATCGTATTTGTTTTATTATCGCAAAATAAAAAAATATAAAAAAAAAAAAGGTTTTGTAGGGACCTAAACATCTAAGGGAATAGTAGAGTGACTTCGCTTTTACAATTAAAAAAATAATAGCATTACATTCACAACACATCGCAAGTATCTGTAAGTAGCATACTCAGCAATATGAGAAAACGCGCAACCCCGCTACCTATACCAAGTACACTACGACCTAGAGTGCACGATAAAGGGTAACCGGTTAACATTTATTCCGACCTATAAGGTCTCATCAGGTACACTAATACCCGTAAGCAGATCAGTCTGCCTGCACACTTTAACGCCTTGGAGGGCGGAGCTAGAAGCTAGCAAACAAGCAAAAAGCGCTGCTTATATACACGTGGTCGAGCATTACGTCATGGAGAGAAATGCATGGACAAACAATGCTACTTATGTATGCTACTTACAGATACTTGCGATGTGTTGTGAATGTAATGCTTTTGCTCAGTCAAAAAAATAATGATAAAATCGTAGCAAAATATAGGTGGGCATTAGCACACATGAAGTAAGTTTACATTCCTCTAACTTGTGCTCCATATACTTAATATTGTAACGACTTCTTACATTTCTGTAACACACTGATCGAAATTTCAATAAAACTATTATCCTTAAATTTCTTCACGTGTACAGTGATAATGCTACACAAAAAATCAAATCTTCATTATACTCGCCGTATTACGCCGAAGCGTGCAACGAGTGGCGGGGCCCGTCTCCGAGGCTCAGCGCCTGGGCTACACAGCTCCGAAAAAACGTCGCAACAGTGGCGAGCCGTTGGCGACACCGGGAATCGAACCCCAAACCTTCCGCACCGATAGCGTGCGCTTAGTATCTGGGCTAACCGGCCGGAACAATGCGACACAAGTCTGCAGCAATATCATCTTGCTTGTCTAACATCTCAAGCAAGCTGGCAAATCTTGCAGTAAATTCAAACAAAAAACGCGATGGTTTTTAAAGGATTTGTGCAGCTGCAAGGAGGACTGCATTCACACAAAACGAAATTAAATCATCGAGCTTGTGTTCGATTCTAAGGGCAACAAATCCCGGCATACAACTCACTTTTGAAGCAGCGATTACAGTGCTTAACAATCTGCGCAAAATTAAAGGCTGCAATATTTCGCATAAGACTTCGCACAAGGTATTGCAGATATATCAATTGAGTTCAATAAGGGACGGCTTGTTGATAAGTTGAAACTTAAAGGTTAAAACTTAATACATACTTATTAATGGCAACTTTCTAGCAACTTAAATAGCAAAGCGACTGATAAACTAAGACTGCTCTCATTAAATAAAAGTGCTGTGACTACTTAAACGAAAACTTTGACACTCATCAAGTTACAGCTAAACAGTTTTGAATTTGTCCAGTTACCCAATTACATAAAGTGTGAATGAAATAAAGCAAACAAGTGCTGATTACAACGAATTTCCCAAAACCACAAGCCTGATGATCTGAGAGCGGACTATACTAGCAATTAATTCAGCAAACTCTTCGCCGCAATGCGAAGATGGTCACGTAGCAACGAAAAAAATATTTGTCGTTGCGTGGTATTTAATAGTATTGTTCAGTCTAAGGCTTTTGAACCGCTCATGCTAGAGGCTTGAAATTTGCAGGGATGGTAGAACTCAATGGGAACTTGTGTCTCACAACTTCTGGGGGTTGGCGGTCAATAGGTTAAAAGTCAAAGGTCAAAAAACGAAATTTATCAAATGCCAATAATTTTTGAATGGCAATAGGTAGAACCTTCACATTATCGGAGAATATTATCCACAATCTGGGTAACAAACAGACTAATATAATGAAGGGTTACCCCAGAGCACCTGACTTGAAGTCGAAGGTAAGAAACGTGAAAGTTCAAGAAACCTCATACAAATCAAGCAAATTTTCTTATCCGTTAGAGGGCGATAGGAAAGCTTGTTTTTTTAATTAATTTAGCTAAAAACTTTTTTATTCGTGAGTGGGCGGTATGAGTTTGTGTTTAGGACCTTCAAGTTATTGGAGGATATTAACCTCAATTTGGGTAACAAAAAGATTAATATAACAAAGAGTTACTCCAGAGCACCTGACTTGGAGTCAAAGATAAAAATTGTGAAAGTTCAGGAAACCTCTTAAAATTCAAGCAAATTTTCTTATGCGCTAAAAAGCAGTAAAGAAACCTGTTTTTTAGCTATTTTAGCTTAAAACTTTTTCATTCGTGAGTAGGTGGTATAATTTTGTGTTAAAACTGAAATTTTATCAACAACAAGGGGTACATGGATTGGGCGAAGTGGTTGGTGCATTGGACTCTAATCCTAGCTTCGCAGATTCGATTCTCACCCAGGACAATTTTTATGATGCATCGCATGACGCCAGGTAAAACTGCTTTGACGCAAAAATCAGAATTTGGCATGACAAAATAATATTTGTTGCTCGTGCACAAGTTTTGCATTGTTCACGTGCACCTCCCCCCACTTCCCAAGTAAACCTATACAACTAGAGTTTTCAAACTTCCAGTGTAATTATATCCTGTTCAATGTTTGGGCCGCTAGAAAGTTGTAACGGGAAGCCATTAGCAGTTGCTTGCAGGTCCCTTCTGGTTTTTTTTTTTTTTTCAACGCCAGTTTTGTGCAGCCTAAGACTTTTGAACCGTTGATGCTGGAGACTTAAAATTTTCAGGGATGGTAGATCTCAATGGAAACTTGTGTCTAACATTTTTTGGGGGGTGGTGGTCATCAGGTTAAAGGTCAAAGGTCAAAAATTGAAATTTATCAAATGCCAATGACTTTTGAATGGCAATAAGTAGGACCTTCAAACTATCAGAGTGTATGAATATCAATGTGGGGAACAACAATATGCACAATAATTATCTTTTTGTGACGTCACTTAAGGTCAAAGATCAAATTTCAACAGTTTTTCATGCAGCCTAAAGCTTTTCAACCGCTGATGTTAGAGACTTGAAATGTTCAGGAATGATAGATCTCAATGTGAACTTGTGCTTACCAACTTTTGGGGGGTGGTGGTGAACAGGTTAATTAGCGAAAATGAAAAGAAATCCTCCGAAACGCCAATAACTTGTGAATAAAAACAGATAGGACCTTCAAATTAAGCTAGTATATGCATCTCGATGAAGGTAAAAAAAATATTCACAATGAATATCTGCATGTGACTTCACTTGGGGTCAAAGGTCAAATAAGCAAACATGTTGTTTGGGTTATAACTATTGATCAAAAACAGATAGGAATTTGAAGTTTACAAGATTAATGTGATTTATCAGGTGCTTAAATTGTTATAACTATAAACGCTCTATGTCACGTGACTTGGGGCGGAATTACAGAATTTGTCTCGCTCGACATTTTTCCGACTTGTGTTTGCGAGGCAACAACGAGCGAGAGGCTCTATAACGAAAACGGTATTACCATTACCTCTCGCCAAACATGCACTCGGAACTTCTCGCTAATGACGTTCGGACGCATTCAGCGAGCGCTTGCGTCAGATTTTCGCGGGCTTGGCTTACCATGCGATTGTGACGTCATAAATAGCTGATAACCGCATAAACAGCTTAAATGAATGAATGCGTCGCTAGATCATGTACAAGTGGCAAACTATGTATCAAATGCTGAGTAATGACTAATGGGAAATAAAAATATGAATCTGCGATGGACGCAGAAAGCAGGAAACTTTGCATTCTTTTGATAGGTGCGGAAAAGCAACCTAATAAGCTAATGTGCGTGGGTTTTTATGACTCAAATTAATGTTTAAAATCTTGGCGCATGCTAAGATTTTATGTAGGCTTACAGGTAAATGGTTGTCAGATTTTTTTACAACAAGTAGTTCGCTTAAATTAGTCATAGCTTTTCAGCATTTATTGCAAAAATTGAATAAAGTTTTGCCTAATAAAGGCACAAATTAGTCTGTGTTAGCAGGTAAAGACAATGTAAATTTTATCGGGTGTTGCAGCCATGCTTCTCATGTTACTTTGTTACTTCTCATGCCTCTCATGTTACTTGTGATTCATTATTTTAAGAAATGCAGGCGAAAATAAACTATTACTACTATTATTACTATTTTTCTTGACTTTCCACTTCCCCTTGCATGTTGCAACGTTTATCGTTTTGTTGCTTTTTCCCTTTTCTCGTGCTGTCCAATTATACTGAATATTATTTTTGTATATTATTCTTGTGTTGACGGTACGGAAATAAAAGACACTAACTAACTAAAGATATGCTTTTTACAGTCATGCAGGCATGGCCAGTCACTTTTGACTGTCATGCCTCAACGCTAACCCGTTTTGCTGCATTTTGGTTTTCCGTACCAATATTTATTTGCTTTTAGTGTTCGAGTGTATTTTTAATGTTTCAGCTGACGGAAATAAAACTTGAGTTGATTGATTGATTCTTAAAAAAACTACTAATTACGATTTAGCAAAAGCTTCGGTCGGTGTGAATTCTGAAAACTTCCATAAGCAAACTGTTTGAAAGAAGCTAAAACTTCTAATTAAACTATCATGCTTTTCCATAATATTAGCTTCAAGTAATTTTTTTGCCAAACGAAGCTAAGCTTGTCACCGCTTTTGTTTAATTTGTATTTTCTGAATACCGGTACTTTTTCATCACAACATGAGGGAAAAGAATCAGTCCAGTGCCCACTCTTTTGATTCTTTTTTTTTCGCAACAGTTTTATCGTCCTATGCCAAAAATGCCGTCATTATGTGAGCATATCAGCGAAACTTTCCTATTCGAACGCTTAGCGAGTGCTTTTCAGCTCTCGCTAGGTTAGCGAGGGCTCCGAGACAAATTTAAAGTCGAGAAGAAGATTGTAACAGCCAAGTTAGCGGAGCGAGGAAATATGACGTTTTTAGCTCGCTCGGCTTTGTCGAGATCACTCTGTAATACGGCCCTTGAGGTCAAAAGTCAAAAAACTAATAAAAATTGCCGATATTGGGCCGTCTAAGGCTTTTGAACTGCTGATGCTAGAGACTTGAAATGTTCGGAGATGATAGACCTCAATGTGAACTTGTGTCTCACATTTTTTGGGGAGTGGCGGTCAACAGGTTAAAGGTCAACGGATATTTTAAAAAAATTAAAAGAAACCCTCCCAAACGCGAATAACTTGTGAATGAAAACAGGTAGGACCTTCAAATTAATCAAGTATATGCATCTCGATGAGGGAAAAAATATTCACAGTGAATATCTGCATGTGACATCACTTGGGGTCAAAGGTCAAATAAGCAAATACATTGTTTGGGCTATAACCGTTGATTGAAAACAGATAGGAACTTGAAATTTACAGGATTGGTGTGTCTTACCAGGTACTTGCATTGTACCAACTATAAACGCTCTATGTCACGTGACTCAAGATCAAAAGTCAAAAAACTGATATAATTTGCCAATGTTGTGCACTTTAAGGCCTTTGAACCGCTGATGTTAGAGACTTAAAATTTTTAGGGATGGTACTGTAGATCTAAATGGGAACTTGTGTCTATTAACTTTTGAGGGGTGGCAGTTAACAGGTTAAAGGTCAAAAAACGAAGTTTCACAAATGCCAATAACTTTTGAGTGACAACAGATATGACCTTCAAATTTTCAGAGTGTACGCATATCAAAGTGGGAACAAAAATAATGCATAACAATGATCTTTTTGTGACATTACTCAGGGTCAAAGGTCACATCAACAAATCTCAACAGATTTTTGTGTAGCTTAAGGCTTTTGAACCACTGATGGTAGAGACTTGAAATGTTCAGAGATGATAGACCTCAGTGTGAACTTGTGTCTAACAACTTTTGGGGGGTGGCGGTCAACAGGTTAAAGGTCAAAAGTTAATCAAAGAAATCTTCCCAAACGCCAATAACTTGTGAATAAAAACAGGTAGGACCTTCAAAATTATCAAGTTTATGCATCTCGATGAGGGTAAACAAAATTATCACAGTGATTATCTGCATGTGACGTCACTTGGCGTCAAAGGTCAAATAGGCAATCATGTTGTTTGGGTTATAACTATTGATTGAAAACAGATGGCAATTTGAAGTTTTCCGGATTGGTGTGTCTTACCAGGTACTTGCATTGTACCAACTATAAACGCCCTATGTCACGTGACTCGTGGTGAAGGGTCAAAAAACTGATAAAAATTGCCAATATTGTGCACTTTAAAGCTTTTGAACCACTGATGCTAGAGACTTGAAGTTTGCAGGGATGGTAGAACTCAATGGGAACTTGTGTCTCACAGCCTTTGGGGAGAAGCGGTCAACAGGTTAAAAGTCAAAGGTCAAACAACGAAATTTCTCAAACGCCAGTAACTTTTGAATGGCAATAGGTAGGGCCTTCAAATTATCGGAGGATATTATCCTCAATCTGGGTAACAAAAGAATAATATGACGAGGGGTTACCCCAGAGCACCTGACTTGGAGTCAAAGATACAAAACGTGAAAGTTCAGGAAATCATAAAAGTCAAGCAAATTTTCTTATCCGTTAGAGGGCAGGAGGGTAACATGTGTTTCAGCTATTTTAACTTAAAACTTTTTTAATCGTGAGTGGGCGGTATGAATTTGTGCTTAAACTGAAATTTTAAGTAGCAATAAGGGGCACATGGAGTTGGCCAAGTGGTTGGTGCATTGGACTCTTAACCTAGCTTCGCGGGTTCGATGCTCATCTAGGACAATTTTTATGATACATCGCATGACGCCAGGTAAAGCTAATGCGACTCAAAAATCAGAATTTGGCATGACAAAACTGTATGTGCTCGCTCGAGCACATGTTTTACATTGTTCGCGTGCACTTTCCCCCACTTCCCAAGTAAACCTAAACAACTAGAGTTTTCAAATTTCCCGGGTAATTATACCCTATTCAATGTTTGGGCCCCTAGAAAGTTGTAACGGAAAGCCAGTAGTAGTTGCTTGCAACTGCCATGTAGTTGCCACTTAAATTTTCAGTTTAAGCACAAGTTTTAAATAGCTTAATAGTTTTACCACAACTTAAGTTCACACCGCCCACTCACTAATTGTGCGGTTTAAGGGTTTTGAACCGCTGATGCTGGAGACTTGAAATTTGCAGGGATGGTAGAACTCAATGGGAACTTGTGTTTAACAACTTTTGGGGGGTGGCGGTCAACACGTGAATAGTCAAAGGTCAAAAAAACGAGATTTATCAAATGCCAGTAACTTTTGAATGGCAAGTAGGACGTTCAAAATTTCAGTGCGTATGCATATCAATGTAATATCAATGTAATATGCAACTAACTAACTATGTTTGTGTTGCGCGCAATCAAACCCTTTAATGTTGTTTAGTTTGAAATAATATCTTTATTGCGTATGCAAGTTCAACCTTTGATTTTGCGTGTATTACCGGTACCGTAATTTTCTCAAGTGCAAAATTTTCTAGTTTCATAATTTTTTTGCAAGGATCGGCAAAATTGTGTTCTGCCATTAAGTAAAAATAACGTTTGTTCGCGAGTGAGCACTGATCCAGCGACGGTTTTGTAAAGTTCCGGAAGCGATGACTCATCATACATCAGTTTTCAGAAAACGTATACGGTTCATTGTAAATCAAAGTGTCGTTTGAACTGAATTGAATTTGAAAAAAAAAACAATCGTTTAACGGTTGGATTCCCACATGAATATGCTACGGTGAAGACCTTTAACCAAAACGCTTTTAACCCGTATGTTTTCCATTGCTTTTTGTGCACAACGCTATCGTATGTGCAGTTTCTTACTGAGATTATTGTACAAAATGGCCGTATGGTCGTTATTTTATGTGTACTTAGCGATATTCAAACTGGTTTTCAATCAAAATTATGCTTAAGGTTGTCGATGTATAATTATTAAGCAATAATTTTTTATTGTTTTGTCATCTACGTCTTACTTTTAATTTTTTACTGTCGTATCTGTGGTACTAGCAGTCTATAAAACATATTTCCGAGTTAAAAAAACACATGTTACGTACCACAAGTATAAAATTAATTTGTCGCTTTAAATATACCTTTAACGTTGAGATTACGACACTGCTCAATGTTCTGCTAAATCGTTGTGATTACGCGCGTAATTTGAGGTCGTTTCTACTGATCAGCGAAGCGTGCAACTATAGTCTTACCGTAACAACGAAACGAATAAAACAAGGGATAACTTGTGCTGTTTTAATAGAAAAATCATAGTTCTTCGTTTTGATTACTCATTTCGTTGTTTCCATCAGCATATTTTCATTCACACACAAATATTTACATGAACAAAAAATATACAAGACAGAGGTATAATGGTATTTACAAAGAAAACGCTTTCTTCACAAAATAGTAGTAACGTCCGCTTCAAACGTCATTCCTAACACAAATCAAGTATTCACATGACGCAGAATAAAATACAAACAACATAGCAAGAGCGTTCAAGAAAATATGTTCTAGGGTTGGACTAAAGTTGAATCCGCTCATGTGCTTTTGATGAATTTAGTTTTTTTCAAAGCCAATGAATTTGAAGTCTCCAAACTCAACGAATTATTTTTCAAAGCAATGAGTTTAATTTGAAATAAATGGATCCAGCCCTAACTCTTCACATAAAATCAGTCGATTGTAAAGTAGAATTATAAATTTAGGGGAGATGTGTGAATTCCGTCGTGGTGAACAACCCGTTTGCAGTAAAAAGGGGACAATCTTCTTTTCTCTTGATGGTATGTTAAAATATTGTGTTTTCGAGTAATGAACCCTCTATTTACAACACGTAATGGTTTCAATCAATCAATCAAGCTTGTTTATTTCGTTGCTGCAAATAACAATTTTACATTTACAGAAAACAAAAAATAATCAGGAAACAGTAACAGGAAGGCTGCGAAGGGACCGTAAGGTCTTCGAGTCAAGCAGCCTTCCTGAACTTAAATTTAATTAAATCAACAATTGTCGTAAGATCAGATAATTAATGGCAATTTAAATAAACCGGCTTATAAAGGAAATAAAAAACTACGTAATAACACACACTGAAGGCAGCAAATGAGATGGAAGGGATAGAGAAGGAATGGAATTAAACAAATTAACATAATAATTAAGGTACAAGATGACTATTCAGTTGTGTTTAGTAAATAAGTTTTGTATTCTTTTTTAAATTTTGTATACGAGGTTTTTCGAGCTTTTAAGGGAATTGAATTCCAAATTTTAGAACCAACACTCATCAGTGTCCCGGGTAAGGTCTATGTCAAATGCCTTGAAAAGTAATGTCGTGAAATAGTCGAGCCTAAACTAACGGATGCTCAGTGTGGCTTTCGTCTTGGCCGAAGCACAATGGATCAGATCTTTGCCTTGCAGCAAATCTTTGAGAAGTCGTGGGAATATGCAAAAGAGGTCAATGCATGTTTTGTTGATCTTGAAAAAGCATATGATCGCATTCCTAGAGACAAGCTTGGGCGGTGCTGTTGCAGTATGGCATTGATGGCCAGTTACTAAATGCCATTAAGTCGCTGTACATGCATTCCGAAGTCTGTGTTCGTGTTAACAGTGCAACGACGAAACCTTTCAGAGTTAGTGTGGGACTACGGCAAGGCTGCTCTCTTTCACCTATTCTGTTCCTTATTTATATGGATAGAATAGTTAAGAAAAGTGAGTCTTGTGGCGGAGTAAAGATCGGTGAATGCACTGTACAACGTCTGTTATTTGCAAATGATCTTGTGCTACTCGACTCTACCCAAAATGGTCTCCAGCAAGCTCTTGACAGGTTTTCGGATGCATGCTCTGTTGCCGGAATGAAAATCAGTACAACAAAAACAGAAACCATGTGCCTGTCCAGACAACCAAAGCAGTGCTCTGTCCAAATTGATGGAGTACCACTAAAACAGTCAGAGAAATTCAAGTACCTCGGCGTCTCATTCACAAGTGACACCAGACAAAATAGCGAATTGGATATCCGCATCGGAAAAGCAAGTGCAGTAATGCGCCAGCTCCACCGATCTGTGGTACTGAAACGGGAGCTTTGCACCAAGGCAAAGCTATCCATTTTCAGATCGGTCTATGTTCCTATTCTGACTTATGGCCATGAGTGTTGGATCATGAATGAGAAAGTGAGGTCTCGAGTTCAAGCAGCGAAAATGGGATTCTTGCGAAGAATTACCGATTTGAACTTGTTGGACAAGGTTAAAAGTGCAGATATTCGTGAATCTCTAAACATCGAAGCGCTGCTTCTCCGACTAGAAAGATCGCAATTGCGTTGGTATGGACATGTGACACGAATGTCCCAGGAAAGAACAGCCAAAAAACTGCTCTGTTCAACACCGATTGCTCGAAGGCCTAGAGGCCGTCCCAGAACTCGATGGCGAGATTACGTAGAAGATCTTAGTTGGTCTCGCCTTGGCATTCCAGCAGAGCATCTATCCTTTGTTGCAGAGGATCGAGATGCTTGGAGGCTCCAACTCGAGCTGCTGCCCCCGCGACCCCCCAAAGATAAGCGGGTCCAGAAAATTGATTGATTGACATTAAACTACATCATTAAACTTTTATGATCAAGCTCTTTTATCAAACCAAAAATTAAAAAAATCTACAATCAGGAACATTCCTAAAAAAACCTGAAAACTAAAACGTGATTTTCTCGAAAAATGTAAAAGTGGAGATATAGGTTTTGCCAAATGACGGCAGCACTAGCCAGAAGTTATGTTGAAATGGAATTGTATTAATAATAGTCATTCCGTGCATTTTTTTTTTCTTTGGTTGATTTCGTGTCTATTTTGTAATATTTTCCTCTAGCATTTAGTAGCGTAACTTTACACGAGTTGATTGGAAGTTTTCACTCTTTTTTGCCAATGATAAGAATTTTTCGATTTAATCAAACTTGCCGTTTGGGGGTATTATAGGCCTACCATATGCCGCCCGCATAAATTTTGAATGAAGCCCTTGTGCTGAAAAGTTTGCTCATCCCTGGCCAAACGGGACGTGTACAACTGCACATTAGTCCACTAGGCCTACGCGTCCAAATAAGCGTAACACCAACCACTCACTCGTTGTTATATCAGTAGGCTTATCTGTATCACATTCAACAATTTGGTTGGTGGCGTCATAGATAATGCTATTGTAGTGGTAGTTTATTTCATCGACCAAGCTAACACAACAAAAACAATGGTCGAAAAACAGGTAACATTGTACAGTAGGACTGACGCTTACTTCGGTCTGATCGCGTGGTAACTTCGCAGCCACCTCCCTCCAGGCTTCGCTTTTCTTCACTCTATCTTTGTACTCATCACTGAATACATTCCACAACACCGGCTTGTCTTCTATCTCACTAATTAAGCTTTTAATTTCATCTACAGTCCAAGGCATGCTTCCTCTTTGACAAAAACTTGCTGGAAAATAGAACCGCGCTCTATTCCTGGCAATATTGCAAGGAGCTCTCCAGCAAGCAAAAAGTAAGCAATTTACACACTGAAAGAATTTACTGCGCAATCTTGCCGTCAATGTTGCGCTATAAACTTGCGGTTGCATTTACATGCTAAAAAATTGTTACTGCAAGGCTGTGAAAGCGTTTTTGCGCAGAAAACTTGATCGTGTAGACCGGGCCTTACACGAAGAACTTGTTTATCGGCTAGATTGCTGTTCTAAAATCACTGGCAGAACATTGCAAAAGATTGTTGCTGCAAGAATCTTGTCAAGAAAAATGCTTGCTCGTGTAAGACGGCCAGCAATGTCTTGCACTAGAAAATTGCTCGTGGAAGGCCGGCCTTAATTGTTATATTGTTTATCCTGAACATCTCAGCTTCATTTCTTTTTTCATCTCAGCTTCATTTCTTTTCAAGTCTAAGTCAAAGCCCATTGGAGAAGTCTAAGATCGAAACCACGACTTTGTTAGCCTAACTATTACGACAGGCCCCCAAGTCAACCCACTCATTTTCAGCTGCAGAGGCGTTTTGATCTTATTATAGCCTCATCAACGCAGCATAGCAACCTCCACCCTTCTAATCATTTTTCTTCTGGCTGACGCGAGACTTTTTTTATAGACGAAGGCTCGAAGCATCAAATTGTCTCCAGCAACCTTTTCATCTCACTCACAACATGACTTTTATTTTACGATGCATTTTCAACTCAAAGTTATTTTATTTCGCCAATTGCAATTGCGCGTAATAAATCTCAACAATTTTGGGGGCAGAAAATATTGTTAGGAAAAACTGCCCCTTGTTGCCTTTTTTTGAATACTACGAGCGTAAAGATGCTGGGAGCAAACATAAGGTCCAGCAGAAGATTGGCGTAAAACACGAGCAAACGATCGATGTTGAAAATTCGGTAAAGTCAAATAGATAACACAGCTGAGGTCTATGAAAGAATAGTGCGTTTACCAAGTTTATTAGCAACAAAAAAATTATGGTTCAAATCTACATGATACTCGCTGCATTACGCCGAAGCGTGTTACGAGTGGCGGGTTCATCTCCGCGGTTTAGCGCCTGGACAACGAAGAAACGCCACAGCGGTTTTTAGTCGTTAATTGGACACACTGTGACCGATTTGATTGGCCCGGGGGGTCAAACAAAGACGTTCCGCACCGACAACGATGGCTTAGATCACCGAGTTGTTCAATATTAGTTGATAATCGCTGCATTTGGATTTGGGCAAATGACGACTTACATCCGATTGCAACGAAAATTCAAAAAAGAATGTATTATCAGAGGCAGACAATACACTTGTTATCTCTGCTAACAAACCTGCAAGATGCATTGCACCTTACACTAGCGTTGCAAAAACAATTGGTCGAAAATTTCGTGAACGCAGTTTAGCTGCGACCAAGTATCAGCGCCACCGTATTTGGGCAAGAATGTAACGGTTCTGTAAAACTCATTGCATCTGGGAAGAGTCGTGTTTGTGCCAAGTAGGTAATGCTAGAACTTGGAGTTCGGAAACGTCGGAAAACAAGAAGACAATCTACGTGCAACTCCTCGATAAATTGAAGCAAAATTCATTGCTACTTCAACGTGTTTAGAAAAACAAAATCGTAAAATATGTATTTTTACTTCTTTGTCCTTCTCTCCTGAAATAATCTTTTTACAGAGAGATCTAATTTTAAGATCAGATATTTTGGAATTGAGTATTAACATTCGGAGTTACCTCCCTACTAGTGGCCACGATTAACTTGCTTATTACAAACAGTGATGCACAAAGCTGCCACAAGCAAGAAATCGTTTGCTTGGAAATGACAAAATCTTATAAACTTTGATTGACAGCGAGGGAACACAAGCCAAATGCCAGTAATGTATCGCAATCGCCGCGCGGCACTTCGCAGTTGCTTATCTGTTTTTGTGTTATACCGTTCTGCTCTTAGGTGTGCTGGCAGGACAGTATACTGTGATCATTGATGAAATGTCATTAAAAAATGACAGTATTTCATAAATTATAGTAAGAATAAGATTGAAAGTTTTGAAGACAAGTGATGGGAAAATGGCGGGAAATTAACTCTTTCTACGCCATTGTTGAGCAGAAAAATTGCGCGGAAGCCCTCCTACTTGTTTCATTGGTTTAGATTAATTGCCTGTTTCGAAACAGAGGCTCTATAAAAAAGCGAATAAAGATTTTCTTAGAAGTTTGTTTGAGTTTTCCGGTTAAAATTATGTTTCTTCAGCTTGTGATAATCCCACAAGCGGAACAATCATCGCAAACGTCTTATTCAAAGGTGAACTAACATAAAATGGGAGAGAGTTGGAGAAGTTGTTGAAACTTGCCGTGAAACGTCCTAGTACTGCAGTAGAATCGGACGTAACACGTAGCCACTTTTTCTTCTAACTCTTGTACTTTTAAAAAACTTGAATAGCGAACTACATGCTATCAGTGAAGTGGGTTAAAGATATGGGGGCCATTAAATTCAAAGCAGTGTAGATTTGTTTAGTGAAAACAAGCTGACCATCATCATGTTCAACAGACTAGCTATAGCAAAAGAAAGAAAACTGAAAATTTTTAAACATAAATCTGAGTTGATTGAAACATGCATAGCAATATTGCATATTAGACTGCAACCTAAAAACACCAATAAATAATCGAGATAAGAAAGTTTAAATGAGAGATTGTTTGATTCGTTCCAAGCCATCTTCTCGCCGAACATTTTGTCGATATTTTTCTCCTTCGGAACTGTTTCTATATCCATATGCTCCATAAATGACAAAACCTACAAAAGTATACCTTGCTATGCTTTGCTTTTCAAAGAAAAATCAAACCTTTGTTGTAGGCTACTCGCCGTATACTCCAAAGTATAACGAGTAGCGGGGCCCATCTCCACAGCTTAGCGCCTGGACAACACATCCTCCGAAGAAACATCGCGGCAGTGGCAAATCATTGGCGACACTGCGCAATGTGACCGGCCCGGGAACCACATTTCCGACCTCCCGCGCCAATTGCGGACGCTTCGACCACTACGCTATATTTTTTGCCAGTGTTCTTTTGTTGCCTTGAGAGATTTGCGCCTTCTCATCAAGCTTTCAGACTCGCCACCGCAATTTAAACTTGGATTAATGCGTAAACAAGTCAATCAGTCAATAAACGCAGATTAGATGAAAACATCATAATTATTTTCCTGAAAACATCCACAATCTCGACCTCTTTTTATTTGAATCGAAAATAAGAAATCGTTACAAGTGGAGAAAATCGTGGTCGGCATACAAACAATTTTTGAAAATCAAAAACAAAACCTAACAAAGCTCACCAATAGCCATCCAGACAGCGAATCGCACCCAGGTTCCAATACTCAGCTCACACATAAGATAAACATTACATATCGTTGACAAAATAGGGAGGAGAGGTACCAGAGGAACCTGCATGAGACATAAATAAGTTAATTTTGTTTGCTTACGTTTTGCTGTTGATGTTATCTGATGACGCAATAATCAACAATACACAATGAAATGAGATTTGATCTGAATGCTCGATAAATCCTTGCTAGAGCTTGACTGTATTTGTTTGAGTAAAATTACGATAAAACTTCAAACCACAGTAAATAGAGGCTGAAACTAGCTTAAGCCGGATTAAAGATTGAGCTGTTAACTTGGCTTGAACATAGATTGAGCTGCATCTACGTCTTCGAAGCGTCCAGTTTTGTCTTTCTAGATCACACTATAAAGCCACTACAATAATTGGTTTCATCGTTGTTGAACTTTATTCCACCTGAAGAGCGGACAAAGGTGAAACAGGTTTTAGTGGTTTTTAAGAGATTTTATCAAAACTCTATTTAAATCTCTATAAAACCTGTTCACTACTTGAGACGTTCTATATGAGAATGCACAGCTCACTAACTTGTCTGGCATTGGCGCATTTTTCATAATTTGTAGTTGCTGCAATATAGACCTAATTACAAAGTGTGATCTGTTACTTTTCATAATTTGATGTGCACCACTAATGGGTGTGTCTTTGTGCATGTATTGTTTAGTGTTTTTCTTTCATCGTGTCTTGACTACTTCAATAGTGAAAATAAAAATAATCTCGAAAACAAACAAAACAACGACCAAGGCTTCAAAGTTTAAACTGTTAGAAAACAAAATCGAAATGGCGATATTACGCCGAAGCGTGTAACCATAGTTCTCTATAATATGGTTGTACAACTCTTTTTCTTCTTTTTCTCTTTTTTATCTTGTCACGCTTTAATGAGAAAGTACGGAAGTAGAATTCCCACGATATTTTAGTACAGTAATGCCGCAACCACAGGTGTAATAACAAACAATTTTTAGGAA
The DNA here is from genome assembly GCA_964006365.1 of Trididemnum miniatum. NCBI lineage: Eukaryota > Metazoa > Chordata > Ascidiacea > Aplousobranchia > Didemnidae > Trididemnum > Trididemnum miniatum. The sequence continues at coordinate 22,729,568 of OZ023248.1, read as the reverse complement.
GAAGTGTGGGGGGAGGAGTGAGGAAGTGCGTTGGGGTGAGGGGAAGTGTAAAGGGAGGTGGGAGAAGTGTGGGGGAGGTGTAAAAAACGTGTTGGGGGGGTGAGGGAGATGTGGAGAAAGGTGTGAGGGTGTGGCGAAGGGCAGGAGGAGGTGAGAAGGGGTGTGGAAAAGTGTGTTGGAGTGTGGGGAAGGTGAAGGGAGATGTGGGGAAAGTGAGAGTTGTGGGGGTGGGGGGATGTGTGGGGAAGTACTGAGAGAGGTGTGGAAAAGTGTGCTGGGGTGTGGGAAGATGTGGGAAAGTCTTGGGGAATGTGAGGAAAAGTTTGGGGGGTTGGGGTCAGGGGAGTTGGGTCAGGGAAGTTGGAGTCGGGGGGACTGAGGTCGGGGGTGTTGAAGTCGAGGGGTGGCGTCAGGGGAGTTGAAGTAGGGAGGTTGGGGTCGGGGGAGTTGGAGTCAGGGGGGCTGGGGTCGGAGAATTTGGGGTTGGGGGTTTGGGGTCGGCGGAGTTGTGGGGTCAGAAAAGTTGGGGTCGGTGAATGGGGTCGAAAAAGTTGGGATCTGGGGGTTGGCATTGAGGGGGTTGAGGTCGGGGGGTGGGGTCAAAAGTCGAGGAGGTTGGAGTTGGGGGGGTTGGGGTCGGGGGGGGGTTAAGGTCTGGGGGTTGGAGTCGGAAAATTTGAGGTTGGGGCAGTTGTGGTTGGGGGGTGGGGTCAGAAAAGTTGGGGTCGCGGGGTGGAGTCAGGGGGTTGGGGTCGGCGGAGTTGGGATCGGGGGGTTGGAGTCAGGAAAGTTGGGATCAGGGGGGTTAGGGTCGGCAGAGTTGTGGTTGGAGGGTAGGGTCAGGGCCTCAGGGGAGGTGGGGTCGAGGAGGTTGAAGTTGGGGGGAGGTTGGGGTTGGGGGAGTTGAAATAGGGGAGTTGGAGTTAGGGGGGCTGGGGTCGGAGAATTTGGAGTTGGGGGTCGGCGGAGTTGTGGTTGGGGGTGGGGTCAGAAAAGTTGGGGTCAGGGGTGTGGGTTGGGGGAGTTTAGGGTTGGAAGAGTTGGGATCGGGGGGTTGGCATTGAGGGGGTTGGAGTCAGGGGGACTGGGGTCAGGGGGGTTGGGGTCGGCGAAGTTGTGGTTGGGGGGTGAGGTCAGAAGAGTTGGGGTCGAGGAGGTTGGATTTGGGGGGTTGGGGTCGGGGGGGTTGGGGTCAGGGGAATTGGGGTCAGGGGGGTTGAAGTAGGGGGGTTGGGGTCAGGGGGGCTGGGGTAGAAGAATTTGTGGTTGGGGGATTGGGATCGGCAGAATAGTGGTTGGGGCGTAGGGTCAGAAAAGTTGGGGTTGGGGGGGTAGAGTCGGGGTGTGGGGTCGGGGGAGTTAAGGGTCGGATGAGTTGGGATCGGGGAGTTGGCAGTGAGGAGGTTGAGGTCGGGGGAATTGAAGTCAAGGGGTTGGAGTTAGGGGGACTGGGGGGTGGGGTCAGAAGAGTTGGGGTCGAGGGGGTTGGGGTCGGGGGTGTTGGGGTTAGTGAAGTTGGGGTCGGGTAGGTTGAAGTCGGGGGGGTGGCGTCGAAGGGGTTGGGGTGCGGGGAGTTGAAGTCGGGAAGTTGGGGTTGGGGGAGTTGGATTCGGGGGGTCAGAGAAGTTAGGGATCGGGGGAATTGTGGTCAGGGTGGTTGGGGTTGGAGGGTTGGGGTCAGGAGAGTTGAGGTCCAAAATCGTGACACTATCCTTCTCCCCATATTTTCCCGCTCTCCCAGATTGTCCCATATTTCTTCCCACACTTCCTTGCACCCCCCACTTTGACCCCACCCCAAAACCCTTTCCACACCTTTCCCCACATCCCAAACACATTTCGCCACACCCCAAACACACTTCCACACACCTACCCCCATTCCCCACACCACCCCATACTTTCGCACACCCCAACACACTTCCCACACCCCCAACACACCTTCCCTTACCTCCCCCCACACCCCAATACACTTCCCCACTCCTTCCATATTTCCCCCATACTTGACCCAACTGCCCCAACTACCAAAAATTTCCCAATTCCCCCACCATCTACACTCCCCCAAAAGTAATAAAAGTTCAGGTACTGTTCTTTGAAAGCTGGTAGCCATAAAGCCATACACTGCAATTTCAAAATTAAAGAACTGAATTTTAGCATGCGGTAGGCTACAGATCCTGAACTTTTTTGATTTTAGGAAAAAAGCTGCTTTTAGAGTATTGAAAGTCAAAAGGAGGTTCAGGTAGATACAAGAAGTAAAACTTACGAAAGTGCAACAGTTCTGTGGGTGAATGCAAAAGCTTCTTTTTTTAATCAATATTTTAGGCCATAATAAAAAATACAAAAAAGTTTAAGTCAGTAGGTGAACAGTGAAGGTGAGGTAGGGGTAGTATGCTACACTAGGGATAGGCTGCTTGCATTGAAAAAAAGCAACAACACGGATTGAGCAGACTTGGTTCCCAAACTTCTCAGAGTTGGGACCCACTTTTTATAACCACAGCTTACGACAACCCACTTTTTTGTCCAAGTCTCTAAAAAATAGGTCTTTAATTATTCCCTAAAAAAGTGAAAAATAAAACAAACATAAAAGGTCTTTGATCAGCTTAAATACCCCAAATTTTTAAAATTATGATAGCTTGCATTTTTGTCCAAATTTTGTTAGTTGTGAGCATTTTTTTTAAATTTTTATGTCTGGAGGGAACACTGCTTTACGCGACCCACCAATATTCATTTTGCAATACCCCTAATATTGCTTTGTTGCTCATAATAGGAATACTGTATCGAAAAAAAAACAACTTTTGACAGAAAAGTTAAGGTTACTGAGAAAAAAATCACTACTGCATCATGATGATGTCAAACTTGGTAATTAAAACTTGTTACAAAAATGAATTGAGGTACAAGTATCGACAATACTGTATCACGTATTGGTGTGGCTAAAGTAGTATTTTTAAGTACAGCGCATTGGTATTGCTTTAGCCCAATTTGAATGTATCGCATATCAATATCGCTTAACGCAAATTTAGGGTATCATGCCCATCACTGTACATAACTCAGGACAAGTAGACTAAACATAATGAAAAAATATGCCAGGCAACAACCTCATTAAATCTAGATACTGCCAAACTGGCATTGTAGTAGGAGTAGTAGTAGGATTTTTTTATTTTTAACCATAAAACAACGTCATCATCAACACAAAAAACAGCTTGGTTAAAAATAAGGTTAAAATTGTATCAACAAGTTGTTATTTGCTCGCAAATCATTAAACCTGCTGAACTGGAAAAAAATATTTTCAGGAACTCAATAATTCAAAAAATCAGTCAAAACTAATTTTGAGCATTCAAATCATGCCCAAAAAACATTTTACAGTGCTTGAATTTTTAACGCGGCATTTTCAAATTTTACAAATGGAGGGTGGTTGCCCTCCCTGCACCCCTGTCTCCTACGACTAGGCCTATGCCTTTTTCCACACCTCTCCACAACCCAACTCACTTCTCCACCCCTTTTCCCACACCCTCAACCTCAACCTGTCAACACTCACCTCGTACACTCTACCACACCTCCCCAGACTTACCCCATACTCTATCCCACATCTCCCCCTACACATGGGTGCAAATCCAGGTAGGATGAGGGATGCATCCCCACCAAGAATTCGGCAGCATCCCCCCAATACTTTTAATGTCCAAGTAGTCTACCGGTACTCAAAACTGGGCATCAGCAAACGTGATGACCTTTTTGGTCTTTACTTCATTTTGGGCAAAAAATTGGGCATCTGCAATCTTTTGTTTTTTTGGTCTTCACTTTATTTTGACAAAAAATTGGGCATCTGCGGACGTGTCAATTTTGCTAAATCATCCCTCCATTGCTCAACATAGATTTGCACCCCCGCCCCTACACCCCCAGTACCTTTTCCCTCCCTGCACTCCTGTTTCCTTCGACTAACCCTATGCCTAGGTCTCCTACGACTAGGCCTTCCACACTAGCTTCATGTTGTTTCAACTGCTAATCTGATGTGCTCCTTGGGAGCAATTCAGAGCGTACCTTGTAACTCATGCGTGACGAGTGGGTCACGTGACACAGTTGTACAACCATATTATAGAGAACTATGGTGTAACGAGTGGCGGGTCCATCTTCGCGGCTTAGAGCCTGGACAACACAGCTCCGAAGAAACATCGCAGCGGTGACGAGCTGCTGGCGACACTGTGTCTGATTCGACCGGCCAGGGACTTGAGAGCCAGACCTCCCGCACCGATAACGATGTTTTGAACAACTCAGTCAACTTTAGATTTAAAATATATTGCAATCAAATTTCGTCACAATCTTGCAAAATTCATAATTATAAAAGTAAGTGTTATCAACATCGATCTTACTTTGAAAGATAGTTGGATTTTGGATTGGGGTTGCCGGATGATGATCAGTGTCAATGTGGCGATGAGGAGCAACGTGGTTGTGCAGATGATGATCACTACTGTGCTGGGGATGCTAGCGCTGTGGACGATGACCGCACACAGGAGGAAGGACAGTAGCCCTGCACACAGATGCTTGTTGATGATTAGTTTAAAAGCGAATCGTAAAACATAGAAATCGCGACTGCGTCAAAGTTAAATAATTTACAAAACTTGTTTCGAAACTTTCTGTTTACTACAAGTGATTTTTATTCAATTAACTTCGTTCGAATTCTAAGCACGAAATGATGGAATCTTCGAAAAAAGGCGTTTTTATAGTTTAGGAGAAAAGTGAGATGTTAAAAAAGGAAGAAATTAGTGTTGACAAAGTGCAATGCGATATTACAAAATATTTTTGCTGTAAACCGGAACTGTCCGGAGTTGCGACCCACACAACAAGCCTGAGCGGTCGGCAACTGATTTCTTGATTTTTTTCATTCAAGCTGAACATTTGTGATCAGGAAACTGCGTTTCTTTTTCAATCTTTAGTTAATCAAATTACGTGAACGTCACTTGGCTACCGGCTGTTAAACCCAGATGCTAAGCACATCGCTAATTCGCTATCGATGCGGAAGGTCTGGGGTTCGATTCCCTGACCGATCGAATCGGACGCAGTGCCGCCAACAGCTCGCCATCGCTGCGACGTTTTTTCAGAGATCTGCTGCCCAGGCGCTAAGTCACAGAGATGGACCACGCCACTCGTTACCAGGGCTGCGAACTCGATCGATTTTTAACCGAGTTCAAGTTTAAGCGATATTTGCAAGTTCAAGTTCTTGAGGTTCAGCTTTTCGAGTTCAAGTTCGAGTTCTAAGAATTTTATTTTTCGAGTTCAAGTTCGAGTTCGGCAAAAATGAGCGAGTTCAAGTTCGAGTTCGCAGCCCTGCTTGTTACACACTTCGTCCTGCTTGTGACACACTTCGCCCTGCTCGTTACACACTTCGTCCTGCTCGTCACACACTTCGTCGCAACACCGCAAATATAATGAAGATTTGATTTTTTTTATGAAAACGGTGCTAGCTTAATATTTGTAGTGTTGTAATTTCCGTATCAAAATGTGCAATTCCGTATGCGAAAGCTCAAGAAAAGTACAACACTGTCGGCCAGGCAAAAACTTCTTCTTTGCTGCAAGCAATATTTTTTGGTCATTTAGCGCTATTCTGATGCGGTAAAGTTGTAATAACTGCCGGTGGGGCGTCCAACCCGCGGCCCGCTTGTGGCCGGAGAAGCTTTCAAATTGGCCCGTTAAACTTTGTACATTGGTTAGTTAATTCGTCCTCACGCGCTGAGACGATATTTTGAGTTACAGATTCGAGTCCTTAAATAGCGTGTGCTAAGGTGTCCCACTAGGGCGGTCCAAAATTTTTTTTTACAAGAATTTACCTTCTCCATTAGGCTTTTTTTTCATCATATAATTTGAACTTCCTGATCAAATTTCTCCTTGACAGAATGACATTTAGAAGTCGCTCAAAAATTAACATTTTTGCTGCACTAAGCTGTATGTATGAGTTACGCGTTGCGTGAAAAAATCACAATGTTGCTGCTTGTTTTATGGCAGAAGCATGACATCATGCAATAACAAGTTGATAAAATTAGCTTGGTTTATATTTTATTTCGATGTGGACTCAAGCTACATAGCGACAAATTGAAAATCCTCCTAAGGTAAAGTTTAGGGAGACGCATCACACAATTAACACATAGGATAACATATCAATTAATTACGCAATCATCGACGCTGTTTTTGAAGATGTTAGAAAGTTCTTTCGATGGTTATGGATTAACCCAAGGCTTCTTCACCTTTTTTGTTTCGTTTACTCCTTGCCGAAAAAATAAATAGCCTATAATTTACCTCTAGTGCACCACTACTGCTTTTTCAATACTGAAAATTAAAGCTTTAAATTTACCCCTAGGGGGTAAATCTATCCTAGGTTAAGAGCCCCCGGACTAGCCGAAGTATTATTATTAAGGGGCAGTGCTGCCATTCAAACTAACAAAAGTTTAGTCTCTTCTGACACTTTGGCCATTTTTTAGGCCCATTATAAGTTTCACCGCTTTTTGTTTGTATGGATTACTGGCAATATTCAGCTAACCTTCCGGTCCGCTGTAAATACGTTGCCAATTTATTTGAGTTGATTGATCACAGAACTTATTGAGTTTTTTCTTTTCCAAAAAATTTCTGTCGAAGTTTTTGGTAGAAAACACAGTCCCCAACATTGTGATTAGGAGTTTCTTCTCCCAGGTTGCAGTTAGGGCATGTTGTCCACACTTCACGTCCAATGGTCTTCTTGTGTTTCTGTAAGTTGCTATGACATGTAAGGACTTGCAAAACTTTTGAGACACAAAAGTCGTTGAGTAAAGCGTGGCGATGCCCACTCTACGTTTTCTTTTGTTCTCAAACAGTCCTTTCGTCCTATCCACTATGCCTTCCATCTTTTACTACTCCAATCACTTACTGCTGCGCGAACATTAACATAAGGGGTCAGGATAAAGAGTTCAAACCCCAAACATTTATGTGTTGACCCTGATTTAGCTAAGATATTCGCCTTTTCATCACTATAGATGTCTGTATGGCCAGGCGTCAAGGTAATAGTGTTGTGATTGCTTTCACCCAAATTATTTGGATTTTTGATGCATGTACTACTGTGCTCGACTCACAATATTATTTTGGATTGACAGCATAGCAGCTTGGCTATCCTCTAAAATGATTGTTTTTTCAATTAAGGTGTTTCCATGATTATTTTTTTGCTGCTTTAGCCGTAGCAAAAACTTCTGCTTGGAAGACTATATTATATCTTCCCAAATAACAAAAATTGTAATCCGTATGAGAGCCTTTTGGGTATTCTATGTAAAAACTTGCACCGCTCTTCCGTTTAACTTAGATCCGCCAGTGTAGCATTTATGCATGTTTTGTTCTAAACTGAAGCATTTTCATACTGCACCGAGTCTCTTCGTACCACAACAAGACATTTGTATTGTTTTCCAAATACCTTAGTTTTATTTATTAAGTTAGCTGGCATTATCAACAAAGACTTATCAACAAAGACAATATTTTCCACAAACCGATATAAATGTGCAGTTTTGAGCGACCTCTAAACTTCATTAAATTAAGCTGAAATTTTGTAGGAATACTATAGTTACCTAAAGGTAAAAAATAAGCTACGTGGAGAAATGATCAGTAGGCCAAGAAGGACATTGCTTTTTTTAGTCATTGATCTTCATCCTGGCTACGTAAAGAATTTGATTAGAGTGGTGACAAAGACCACGAGTGGCTACGTACCACAAAGGTTAAATTCTTTAAGATATGTTTATTCGAAGGGATGAGTGATCCTAGCAAGATCATTCGTTTTGAAACATCAATGTAACTTACCTGAAGGTGGATGATGAGGGCTCTTAGTCCGAAACAGCGCTGACCTGCTCTACGGTGGAGAAATGATTCCACAAATATTATTTTTTTCCATTTGGTGATAAACCACTCTAGGGTCTTACCAATGATGTACAAAATGCAGCGCGTGCATGTACGCACACTGCACTGTTCGATTGTTTTCTTGTTTGATTAAACTTGCATTTATTATGTCGTCATACTGAAACATGCTGTCACACCATAGACCAAGGGTACGCAAATAGTGCGTCGCGACACCGCCGACGTTGGATCGCAATAATGTTAAACGCAGGTCTGCATAATTATTTTGTCGTCATGACATTATTTTGCTTGAGTTTTTTTCAGTTATTTTTTTGAAGTTTTTGGTTTTGAAACTTTTTGACTTTGCGGTATAATAATAAAACTTTTGAATCTTTGGAGCCAAAGTATTAAAAATTGATTCTCACGTAACAAGTGTCAATTGTTACGAATAATGAGGTAATAATCTGGCGCTGCATGTTGAATTTCAACGTATTGCTATTTGCTAGTCACTGTTAGTGAGTCTCAGTTCACTTTGAACTGTTTTATTGGCATCTGTGGGAGGGCATAAGCGCATTGCGACTTTTAGGTCAGTAGCCTGATGACGCAGGAACAAATACAGTCAGCGAAATAAAAAAAATTGAAAACTGCTTGGCTAAATTAACATTGGTTTAATAGCTACGCTGTTAGGCAGTTCAATTTCGCAAACACAACCAACTCCTAAGCGAATCTGGATTTGTCCTGTGCATAGCACCTTCGTCGCTTTCTCGTGACAGGATGATAAAAATGAAAAAAAAACAAATCATCAATCAATCACTTTCGCTCTGTTTATCTTCGCGCAAGCTTAACTTTGCACATTTCCATATAGTTAAGCTAACTGTGCGAGCTCACCAATCAACATTGTGCAGCTGTACACGAGACTACCAGATTTTTTAGTGGGAATTTCTGATCGTGGGAAGAAAGCTTGGGCACACCACGAACGACTTGATTCTAGATTATGAACGCTGTTTTTGCCATGATCAAAAACACGACATCCTCCTTTCGTTGTATCGTATGGAAGGTATCTGAAACAAAAAATTATGCGAGTGGAATGATAAAGAACAATAATTTTAAAAATATTTAAATCGTTTTTTACTATTTAACAAGGATGCGGTGAGCAAATACCCAAGCTTTAATCACCCTTTCAATTGCAGAGAATAAATTGAAGAAAAATGTTTTAATATTTAAGCCTGTCAGCGCTTGGTAGCTAAGAAGGTGCGCTTTGTTCAGTTGCATAAAAACAAAAAAATCTTGGCCATGAAAATTTATAAAGTTATAGTACCGGTAAATAAGTGAATATAATCATTTGAAATAAAAATTGTAATGGTGTAACTTGCATTTCTATTCAAACCCAGTTTCATAATGATCTGATCATCTGAAAAGCATGAAGTTGGTTTCGAAACTTATGAAAATTTAACTCGATTTTAACCAAAAGTTTTATCTTGTTCATTAGCTTACCGTGAGTTAAAGTCACAGCAAGTTTTTGTTCGATTTCCTTATCCAGACTCACCTTAGAATGAGCACACACATTGCTACTAGGGTGTACGCCAGCAAGGTACCAATCGACATCATATCAACTAAATCCTCCAAATCAAATATCAGCACCATCACCGCTGCAAGAACATATCAATATACTTCAATTTTTTTACACTGAGGCCTTAGCCAAGCTGCGTAATTTTGGTCTTACATGGCCTTAAGAACTTTAAATATTGCTTTATAATCACACAACACATTTCTTCAGACTCAGATCGAAAGAGGTTCCAAAGTTTTTCGAAACGTACAGTTCATAATCACAAGACATAAATCGTGTTCCATCTTGAAACACAGGTGGCATGGGCCCCAAAGGCATGGTCCGCTGAAGAGTCGCCAACCGATCTTACAACAGGTCCGCCAAAGGCCCATTTCTATCTGTTGTTGATCCGCTATGCAATCAACCTCCAGGCCCACCGATCTCGACAAAGAATAAAAATACAAATTTTTAATATGTCGGGGAGAAATGACTTGCAAATCATAAGAATTAACACGTCGACAACTTGTTATTTTATAAGCTAACAATCATACAGCAGAATTTAGCCTAAGTCGTTCCAAGAGCTGATACAGGACCTCGCATTGAAAACTTTTGCTAACTCAACCTTGAAAACTGCATTAATCTGGTAATCATTCACTAATTATGTTATAAAAGTCAAGAGCATTACAATACAACAAGATCATTTCGAAGAAACGTACCGGCAAGTATTCCCGATACTAACGTTGCTATCAAAGGAGTTTTAAATCGCTTGCTGATATTTCCCAGAAATCGAAAAATGAGGCCATCTTGCGCCATGGCATAAACAATACGAGGCATGGGGAAGAGGCCTCCCATTAAACTGAAACAACACAAGACTGGATCAGCTCCAAAAATTCGATCAATTATGTTTCAAAACTTGAAGAGCAGCAAACAAAGCTGACGGCCGATTTCTCAAAGCTCACTCTATCAGGTCGTTTTTGAAGTATTTTTTTTGCATTTGGTTGCATATTTATCCTCCTATCACAAGAAAGCGATCAATGCGCTATACGAGCTCGCTTAGGAGTAGTCAGCCGTCTGTCTACCACACCAAGATAAGTGACTCCCGCTAAGTGCATTTCTTAACGACACAACAAGTAAACTTGTCGACTTGTTCTCCACACTGTCCCTTTAATGCTAAGCGTCAAGCAGGGAAACTGTGAATACCAACTTTAAAATCATTGGTTTGACCTGAATGGGAATCAAACCCAAGTCTACTGCTCCAGAAACGTGCGCTCTTACCACTCGGTTACCACTCAGCTGATGTTATGGTCATGCAAATAAATCAAGATTGAATTTGCGTTCACAGATTTGCGGCAGCGGTTATCAAGTCAAATCAAAGTCGCGTTATTACTCCGAAGCGTACAACGAGTGACGGGTTCATCTCCGCGTCATAGCGCCAAGACAACACAGAAACATCGCTGCGGTGGTGACCCGTTGGCAACACTGGGTCGATTTGACCGGCCCGAGAATCGATCCCTGGACCTCTGACACCGATAGCGATGTGCTTAACAACTGAGCTGACCGGCCCGGAAATCGAGTCCTAGACCCCCGGCACCGATTGACCGGCCAGTAAGGCTGTGATTGTGACGTATATAAACGCAGAAGATCAGTGATGAGGAGCAAACAAGGCGCGATTTTGCAAGTGCCGCGCGTAGCCTTGCCCGTGTCGTGATGTGAACTTCCGCACGGAGAACGCTCTTTTCAATTATCAAAGCAGATTTTCTCCCAGTTAGTGGAAAAAAATTGGTTCAAAGGAATTGGCATCATATCGTTGTTGCAAAGACATGTCAGATTTACGTCACTGATTGCAGACGACACTTAACTGCAGCAAAATAGTGTTGAATGACAACGTTTAAACAAAACTAGGTCGTTGCTAAAAGCTAGCTTCTTGTCAGGGCCCAAGCTCATCAAGCAGGTTTGCGTTGTTGCTTCTTGAACTTCGCGAAATTAGAATTTCGTGATTGAATACAGTTTAGTGGATGCTGTGAGAAACCTTAACAACAGCACAGGCATCAACTTTTGTAATTTCAAAGCCCGTCTGGTCGTTAACCAACCAATTCATTGAGCTTCTCCATAAAAATTTCTCGTAAATACAATCCCAAGGCTAAAGTATCGTTCTTTCTGGTCCCAATTCCCTTATCAACGGAATTAAACCGAAACTAATTTAGTTTTGCTCGAGCATTGAGCAGACTATTGAAAGTTCTATCCGCGGTCACTGGGTGATGGTTGTTGCAAGCAGCGGCGTATCGGGGAATGTTAAAAGTGGGCCATCAACTATATTTCAGTGGGTTAGCAACATTTGTTATTTTTTGCTGAAGGGCATTACTGGCAGTAAATGCCCTCTCTCCGTCGCTAATATTATGCTAATATTAATTTCATTTAACTAATAATTTTTAATGCAAAAAAAATTTAATTACAATTATTTATTTTTTTACCTCGACGACAAAGCACAAGTTGCACCAATAGCAAGCGGATAAACGGACCAGTTCCAACCCACCACATCGAAGGCGCGGGGCAATGGAGCTCCCACATCGAGAACGTAGTAGGGGACCATCAGGGTGAGGACGGTCGATATGCCGACGTAAGCACAGAACACAACGAGAAGAGAAAGAACTATGGAGAGGGGAATCGAACGCTGAGGGTTTATAACTTCCTCACCTGGGTGGAGAATATGGAGGCGTTTACTAAATGTTATTATTATTGTGGAGAAGGTGAGAAGCATATAATCCACTGCAATATGGTGCATGAAATGGGACAGAGCAAAGGTCCATTAAACATTAGGCGATAGATTAAGTTTGTAAACGAGGAACATAAAAAACAGTAAATAGTTCACAAAACTCAACGTTTCCACTACGTAGATTCAGCTGTCATCATCAGCAATGTAAGCTAGGCAGAGTAAAAATGAAAGAAAACAAAACTGCCTTCTCTAAGTGTGTTACTCTCAGTGACTGTAATTTTCTTTAGATTGATAATGGTTAGTGAAACTTAACCAAAAATTTTCATTTGAATATGTATCAATTTGTTTTGGCTTTATTATTTGCGATAAAACTGCCTTACTTGCACTGCTCATAATCACAGGTGAATCTATGACGTCAAAACGTCCACTGTTAAGAATTGTCATTTTTAAGTTATTTTAGTCCTACATTTATTGTATTCGAATTTAAACGGAAGCTGATACGGGAACAAAAGACTTTTTACTGTTTTTTTTACTTTTTCAGACTGAATATATTAAAATATTAGCACGAATTAAAAAGTTGATTCCGACTCAAAAGCACTCACATAAGTGCACACCTTAAGAGAGATATTTTTTTCAAATTTAGCAGGGTGCATTACGCCAGTATCTTTACGATTCTTTTTTATGCTAATTTACATTTTCTTCAAAAGTTCAGCAACTCAGCAACGTTAAATTGCAATTGATTGTAGGGATGAGAATGCCAGGGTTTTACTTGTCATCACAGGTTTTTGTAGCAATGATGACGCCAGCAGTCACATATGGGACGATGTAAAGACGCAACGCTCGATTATTATTTAAATTATTTGAGACATGCCTTTAGCATAACCCCCAGCTTTCAAGCAGGTGTGTTCACAGATGCCGGTGTCACTCTATGAAACCGTAAAGGAACCAGCAGCCCACATCGATTGCATGCTATTTTCAGCCACATTTAAAACCACACATATTTACGTCGCAAATTTACTACACATTCATGCTAAGTTGGTTTTTACGGTAAAATCAGAGTTTTGCGCAATTTTTATGCCACAAGTATAGCACGTAGTTGAATGTGAAGCAGTTTTAGAAGAAAGATTACCGTGTTCTATTCCACCAGTGTGTTGTACACTTAACAAAGTTATGACGCGGGCCACATTCAAAACTTCAGCGGGCCGCAAGTATTTGCCACCCCTGATCGAAGACTTACCAGTGGTGGCAATGATATCGAATCCCACGAAGCCGAAGAAACACGTCGCAGCTCCTGACATCATTCCCGAAAATCCATAAGGAAGAAAACCGCCGGTACCAAACCGCCAAGTATCGATGTCGGAACAACTCGAGTTTGCTGAATGAATAATATTTAAACGATCAAACAAAAATATAAGCCTATACCAGTTGGTGCATCCTAACCTACTCAAACTAGTAAGTTTGGAATTGATTTTGATTAATTTTTCGGGGAAATCTCGTAACCACATTTTTCTCACCTGATGCTGACGTCATATTGTAGGCTACAGCTGATTGGTTGACTGCAGAGCACTTTTTATTCAAACTGCAAAAAATAATTAAATGTACTAGATAAAAAATCTGAATTGTATTCAGTTGCATATTTATCCTCCTATACCACGAGAAAGCGATCAATGCGCTATACGAGCTCGCCCAGGAGTTGCCGGCCGTCTGTCTATCACACCAAGATGGGGGAATCCCGCTAAGTGCCTTTCCCAACGGCAAAACAAGTAAACTTGCCGGCTTGTTCTCTAATGCTGAGCGTCAAGCAGGGAAGCTGTGAATACCAACTTTAAAATAATTGGTTTGACCCGACTAGGAATGAAACCCTAGTGTACAGCTCCCGAGGTGGACGCTCCATACCACTCGGCCATCTGAGCTGTTAAAACATTCGGTGCAAATATAGGTTTCTGATGGGGATTGTAGCATTACATTAAATCATCAACTTGACGCGAGTTTGTTCCATCTTGTAGAGATGTTTTCAACATTTCAAGTCATATTAAACTCCACAAAGTATTGCTATCACCTCTTTACGTCTCTTGAGCATATTTTTGTCCTTACTCCCTCATTTGTTAATCTTGAATACGCCCCCATGACGTAATAATAATAACACATTTGTATCTTTCCTGAAAGAAATTCAGATCAAAAGCGATTAACGAAAACCGTCTGAGTGAAAGCAGTAGAATTAAATAGAGAAGTTTGCACTGGTGATGATAATCGTGTAATGCCATAGTCGTTTAAATGATCTGGATTCAACTGTTCCCCTTAAACTGCTGAGATGTTATTTATGTGCAGCAACATCTTCAAATTCTCACTCTTGACACACTTTGATTTATAATGCGAGCAAGTATCGTTGTTAATTTTCCTCAGTTGATTGATCAAACCCAACACAACTGCAGCAAGAGAAAATGTTACAAACTCACAACGACTCAATGTCTTTCGATGTTAAGTTCCAGTTTCCAGTGTCGGCCGATATCGATCCGGCGATAATAACAAACAATATGACTACTACATTGATGAGAGTGAATATCTTGCTGAATCGAGCAGATTCTTTCACACCAAAACACAAAACAGCTGCAACAAGACAATTTGAACATTCTTGAAATCGACACTGCCGCATCCTTTGTTAGTTCCATTAAATTACAATGCTAACTTCAAACTTTCATTATACTCTCGGTATTACAGCAAAGCGTGTTACGAGTGGCGGGTCCCATCTCCGCGGCTTAGCGCCTGGACAGCACAGCTCCGAAAAAATATCGCAACAATGGCGAGCGACACTGTGTCCGATTTGACTGGCCCTGGAATTGAACCGCAGACCACCAGCACCGGTAGCGATGATTGACAGATGATTGCGGCGAAATCGTGATTGTAAAAACAAGTTGTTTTCAAATAAATGAAAAGACATCACTCGCTACATTACGAAGATCACATCACTCGCAACATCAGATATTTCTTCGTGCGCGTTCAGGCATAATGCATGTTTTGCAAAAAAATAAATAATAGCACGCAAAGTTTAATGGCAGATTGGTTGTGATGGTAATTTATAAAATTGCAACAAAAAATTTTTGTGGTTTTAAAATTATAAAAGAACCACATCAGTAATGTGGTTCTTTACTTGAGAGTGAACAAGCAAGACTTCGAGGGTGAGCAAACGTGCCAGTTGGCGTGGTGGGTGAAGTGCCAGTTGGCGTGGTGGGTAAAGACATCACTACCGGTGCGGAAGCTCTTAGGTTCCTTCCTGGACCGGTCAAATCGGCCACTGTCGCCACCGCTGCGACGTTTATGTGTTGCCGAGGAGTTAAGCCGCTAAAATGGATCCACCGCTCGTTACACGCTTTGGCGTAATATCGCGAGTATAATGAAGATTTGATTTCTTTTCCTGCTTATGCGAAACAAGATCGATTCAAAAACGCAAAATGAAAACAATGAAGATAGAGTTTACGCCATGCAGGCCGCATAAATCAATTTATAAAATGCAAATCATTATTGAGCTATAGATCATATGTTATCAACAAATATCTTCGAATTATATGCTATTGAATATGAATGAAATCAGATCATAAAGCTATCAATAAATTTACTTTAAAAAACATCACATCTTAGAGTAGCAGACCGGTATCTTCATTAAGGTTGCTTTGATGAGCTTTTCATTGCATTTTTTGGGTTCCACTTCAAGTTAAACAGAGAGAGTTTGCGATGGAAACGACTAGACTCAAGGATTTTAATGCAAAAACATTTTTTTCACAAAAACCCAACTTTTTACGTTGCTTACACAGATCAAGGGAAGAAACCGTATCAATGATGTCGGATAAGACAAGGTTGAAGGCCTTTGCTACGAGACTTCTGCACAAGTGGTTTTTAGCGGGTTTTACTGGTGAAAAATCTGGGGGTTCCGGGTCTTACTGATTTTCTTCTTTCAATGCAAGTCTATACTTGTTTCACAAGTTGAGCGAACAAGCAGTCTCTAAGTCAATATGTTTAGGAATGATCCCAAAGCGGTTGAAAATGTTAGCACCCGCTGTTCTACACCGACCTGTTAATATGAGAATAATTGCAAAAGCAAAGAAGTCCGGATATTGTGCGAATCCGGGAGCATCCAAGCGCAAATGTGTGAGGCTGAAGTTCCTGAATCTTCCTCCGATCAAAGCATCAAAGTTTTCACTCCAGGCTCGAGCGACTGACGAAGTTCCTTCGACAAAAGATTAGATGAAGGTCAATGTTGTCGAAATACACAACAGAAACAGGTGAAATGTAAATGACTAAGGTAAACGGCACAGTTGGGAGTTCGTTAGCAAGTTTATTACAAACAATACAGTCAAGAAACTTAATACCTCGCTTAACGCAGGTTTGTAGCGCTGACAATAGCACCAGATATGAGCAGAAACGTCCGCCCCAGTATTTTCAGCTGTTTCTTGGCTGTAATGTTTGTAATAAAATAAATGACTTCATATAACCAACGATCATTCACTGCACTGGTAACAAAGAATTCAAGTAATGCAGCCAGCAATCCCAGCTTTGCAACATATGTAGGTGTGTCATGCTGTGATATTGAGCTAGAACCGAACCCCAGGCAAGAACTGCAAATACTTGATCTGTTGCCACATTTATGTCGTCGACAGCGTGTTCGAGTGCTTCGAAATTTTACGACGGCCATGATAGTAAGGTTGATGGTTCAAATCTCACCCAAGCCTCGTTGTTGCATCGGTCAGGGATAAACAAGAAGAAATCAATCCATCTATATTAACCTTGCGCAAATGTTTAGAAAATGTTGATATAGTGAATCGAATATTTTAAAAATTGTTTCAGAAGTTTGCGATTATCTGCAACCGATCCTTTAAACAGCACGGATTCCACGGCAGAAAAGCTTCCGGCTTCATCACCACTGAAATTTTAAAACCATGCAATAATATTCACCAATCACGTATTCCAATATTAAATTCCAACCAATCACAAACGCCCACAGTTCACCCACAGTGACGTAGCTGTAGATATATGCCGATCCTGCTTTAGGAACTCGGGACCCAAACTCAGCGTAGCACAACCCTGGAAAATCCAAGCACAGCATAGCACAACCCTGGGCAATTCAAAATCAAATCTTGATTATACTGGCGGTGCTACATCGAAGCGTGTAACCAAAGGCGAGATCCATCTCCTCGGCTTAGCCTCTGGCCAACACAGCTCCAAAGAAACGTCGCAACGGTAGCAAGCTGTTGGCGTCATGTGTAAGATTTGATCGGAAAGGAAATGAAACCCCAGACCTCTTGCACCGATAGAAATGTCCTTAATAGCTGAGCTAACCGGTCGGTCAGTATAACATTAGAAGAAAACACAAAAACATCAAGGTGAGACACCGAGAGGTGGGCAGGGCCAGGTCTGAGTGGCGACGGCAATATCGACTCAACGTTATTCATTGTCAGAAAACACGAATAACACCTCTACAGACTGTTTCACCTTGATGGACCATCAGGAGGTATCAGAATATTAAAAGTTAAAACTTGGTGTTAAAATTATCTGATGGTGAAATATGCTATGAACTGTAAACCTGACGTACACTAATGCGAAGATTAAAAAAAACAGGTAGATACGTTTACACTGCATACAGCTTTTTGTCACGTGCCACAGCTCGTGTTTTTAGCTGTATGTAGTGTAAACGTATCTACCTGCTCTTTTTAATCTTTGCATTAGTGTACGTCAGGTTTACAGTTTATAGCATAGTTCACCATCAGATAATTTTAACACCAAGTTTTAACTTTTAATATTCGGATACCTCCTGATGGTCCATCCAGATGAAACAGTTTGTAGAGGTTTTATTCGCGTTTTCTGACTATGAGCCTATGCCCTGACCCATGTCATCGAGCTCTTTGTTTGCTGGAAGCAATCACAACTTTGAGTTGCTTATAGACTCAACATTAAATAAGGCGACAAAATTAGTAGATTTTATAGCTGAAATTTTAAACAGTATTGATTTAAGGAACACTGCAACACACTTTACTTTGCTATTTCATCTTAATTTATGAAAGAACGTGAAATTGAGTCAGATCATGCACAAGTTTTGATTTGATATAGGCTTGAAGAAGTTAAGGCTGAACTCGTGGAGGATGGTAATTGACTTCATGAGGGGGATTTATCTTGCCCCATTGAAGTTGGCAACAGAATCACTTCAGTATTTTGTTTCTCCACACGTTTCTCTCACTAATCGACAAAGTAAAGTTGGTAATACGCGACATGTGCCAACCAAAAAAAAACAAGTACATGTAGCAGGGTTTCGCGCGGTGCAGGGACAGGATTGCGCGAAAACAAATTGCCGCATGCCAGGGCACAATCTAGGGGGGCTATAGCCTGCCCCCACCCGGAAAATTAGCATCGAGGCCGCCCAGAGTGTTAACACGGCCGTGCCGCGCGTAGCGTCGCCTCCTGCCGCGCATACAACCCGTGTATTTGCAAGAGGATTGCTATCAGCAAACTCAACTTGAGAAAATCAGTAAAACTTTTTTAGATTTTTTTTTCATAATTACACAGCAAGAATGTCGCTGTCATACCTGCCATGACGCTCGCCAGAGCTGCCACGAGAAAAGAAAGAATAATTGCGGGCCCGGTTTTGTCACGTGCCACTGAACCAGTGAGGACGTACACTCCCGCCCCTGAAACAAACAATCATGTTACTCATGCCCACCACATACAGTAACTTGAGGTTGTTCTTTATTTAGTACCATCAACTATGAATGTGAAACAACGCTGGAAATCAACCAGTAGGCAGCGTGACCGAGTGGTTCGGCAGCATCGTTGTTACGGCGGCCATGATTGCAAGATTGACGATTCAACTCCCACCCAAACCTCGTTGTTACGTCCTTGGATAAGATACTTCACGATAATTATCTCTGCTTGGTGCAATCTAACAAGCAGCAAATTAAAGAAGTCAGAAGCAAAACTCAACCGGAAAACTCAAAAGCAAAGACAACTCCTACGTGATTCTGGATTCGTCCTGTGCATAGCGCCTTCGTCGCTTTCTCGTGACAGGACGATAAAAACGCTGAAATCAAAATCAGCTGTCTCCGGCACACTAGTGAGTAGCGATCATAAAAAACTGGTCCAAAATCGATCAGTTAAAATGCAAACCAACAACATAGAATCAAAAGTGACCTAATGTGCTTCCAACTCCAAGCGCGACGAGATCGGTGGTGGTCAGACATCGCGCTAACTCTGTGTGTTGCGATTCATCCCTCGCATCGCCGATGGTTTTCTTCCTCATCAGACGCGATCGTGCGTTACGCAACATCGACATTATTAATTCCTGATATTACAACTGTGTCTTCCTGTCTAAACACAATGCTAGGTTTAATCGATTTTACCACCAAGAGCTTAGAACCTTTTTCACTGGGCGGTCTGTAGTGATTGCAAGAGCTCTCTTGGTTGCAGGCCCGCAACTAGAAGCAAATGCTTAGGGGGGCGAAAAATATTTTAGGGGGAGCCAAATTACCTATACCGGTATCATGTATTATAGTAACCAATTTTTTGCAGGGGGGCAAAATTTTTTTCAGGGAGGGCTCCGCCCCCCCGCGCCCCCTTTGGTTGCGGCCCTGCTTGGTTGGCGGCCACTTGTTTACCACTGTACAGCAAGAGAATCTCGTGAAGCGCCTTTCCTGTAGACACTGCAAGTAAACTTGCTTTAAACTGCATGCATAACGTTCAGAAAAGAAGTCGTGAATGCAAATTTTATTATTAGTTTAACCTGACTCGTAATCAAACCCGAGTCTGTTATTTAATGACAGGCACTTTATTTAAAAATGTAATGAGCCCTACTTCAAATGATTCAGAGATGTCAAGTTACACCAAAAAGCAAAAATTCTATTACACCGCAAACACGGAACGGTGAAGTTATTTTGTGTGTGAAAGCTCAAAAGCATTGTGATTATGTTCTGCTACGCGTAATTGCGCTGACAGCATACTGCGTAAAGCAGGAAAAGTTAAAAATGCGGTAAGCCCGGTCGCCGAGAGGTAGACTTTTATTCACAAGGCCCTGGGTTGGAACCTGAGTCTACCTGATAAGCGGTCAAACTGCGAAACCAGTCGTAGAATTGGTTTTTATTGCATTGATTCGAACAGTCTTTTAAAGCTTACCATATCTCTTAATAGGAAAACGTAAGTAATTCTTCATGTTTCGTCTCAAGCTATTTTCATCTCTTATTTGCTGCATTATTTAGGCATATTGTTAATAAAAAACAGTAATAGAAATAGCTCAGAAATTCAGCGCAATAAATTATCTTCTCCTTCTTGGTGTGGATGCGATGTTGCATCGCGAAGCACTGTAGCATTATTCTAAATGGCTGGGCACGTATCAGACAGCCACCTTCACAGTGAGCAGACCTCGAAACCCATTTAAAAGCCGGTGTATGAGACAGGGTGTTATAATATGGTCTGCGATCTGTTTCTCTGCACCATATTCACAGGACGCCGTGGAAGCCATGGCTCATCATGTATGCATTAATGACCGAAAGAGGCCAACTCCAGTTCGGAGACGGTTCTCAGCCGGACCCAGGCGGGTCTGGGAAGCCCCATTCAAGGTGGGAAGGCGTCCACATCATCAAAAAATGAATGCAGACGAGAAGTGCCCTCCCGCCACCCAATGCTCCACATGTGGTCGGCCCATCTTGCTTCACTGGTGCCCAGTTTGCTTGCATCTTTGAGAAGTTCCAGAGCAGCAGGCACAAAGGGGTGTCTTGACTTAAGCAGTCGATGCTCCCCATAAGGGTGAGACGTGAGCCGATCATGGAGTAGATGACCAGGCTCCTTGGCACGACAAGCCAAAGACAGTGTGGTTCTCTTTCGACGAAGCTCAGTCAGTGTGATGCCTGATAGAACAAATAAGTTGTCCGTTTGTGTGGGACGCAGGCATTTAGTCACCAAGCGCAAAGCGTCATTGATGGGCTTAATGAGGCGCGCGTGAGCACTTCGACTCCAAACAAGAGCACAGTACTCTGCAGCGGAGTGGATCAAGGCCAAGGTAGCTATGCGCAACGTTCTGGAACCAGCCCCCCAGCTTGATTCTGCTAGGCGTCTCAAAAGACCAACGCGAGTTGTTAATTTTTGATGCAGTGACTCCAGGTGTCGGCGGTATGTGAGCGATCTGTCCAGCTTAACGACGAGATAAGTTGGCTCAGCAGAGAAGGGTAGGATGCGACCTTCGGAAGCAACCTTAAGCTCACGAGTTGCCTCCTTGTTGTACAGGTGGAAAGCAGCGGTGACCGTCTTAGTGGTACTGAGCTTCAGCTTCCATGTCATCAGCCTAATCGTAGCGAATCTCGGAAACAGAAACTGCATAGTTCCTGGCGAATGGTGACTATAACGGTAAGCTTCCAGAGTGGTAAAAGGGTAGACACCTCGGCCCCGAAGGCAAATTCGAAGTGGCAAACTTGCAGAGGCTAGCTGCTGGCAACCCTTGCCCAATACACTGCAGCTGAACATCGAGGGCTTCACGCAGAGCAAGATCTGCGTTATCAGCTAGTTGGCCACCAAGTATAGGGCTCTTGTCATTCTCCTACAAGAGACTCACTGCACCACGCCGGATCAGCTAGTGATACCAAACTTCAGACTAGCTGGCTGGACTATGAGCAGGAAGCATGGCCTCGCTACGTTTGTCCATCAGGGACTCGGCTGGACCCTTGCTGGTCAATCTCCGGACGGATCAGTTGTCGAGTGGCTATGTGTGGATGTTGATGGCGTGAAAATCATCAACGTATATAAGCCACCAACATCGCGAATGACATCATTAGCCATCCCAGTGTTCCCACACCCCTGTCTCTACGGAGGTGATCTTAACTGCCAGTATGTAGACTGGGGCTATAGCACCACCAGTCCGGATGGAGAATCTTTGGTTGATTTGGCAACCAGGAGCAATCTTGCTTTGCTGCATAATCATAAAGACGTTCCCAGCTTCTTCTCTGGACGCTGAAACATCGGCACCAACTCAGACTTGGCCTTCGCAAGCAATGGTCACGTCTGCTGGCAACTAAACAGACGCATCCTGGAAAAGTTCCCTAGGTCTCAAAATCGACCATCGCTTATTACGAGTCCCAAAACGGTTGTTTCACTTCCAAGTGAGCTCTGCAAGCGATGGAACTTTCGGAAAGCCAAAAGGAAAAAGTACACGCGCATCACCAACAGGCTTGCTCGGGACCTTTGATCTCCGGACACTACCTGTGTTGATGAAGCCTACCAAGACTTCTGCAACACCATTGTCTACGCAGCAAAAAATCAATTCCACGCGGTCGTAGGAAAAACTACAGACCATGCTGGTATGCGTTGTGCGAATCCCTCTACCAGCCATTTCTTCGGGCACCCACCACAGGATCAAGGCTCTAACACAGCGGCCTCTACCTTGCTTGCCAGACTTGATAAAAAGCGAAGGAAGCGCTGGTCAGAGGCAGTCAATGCCATCGACTCTACGCACTCCAGCCGGCTGGCATGGAATGCTATAAACAATCTGACTGGCAGGACCAGACAATCCTATCGTCCTTGTCCCATTTCTGCCTACTCAATTGCCTCGCAGCTGGTTAAGAATGAGACATATAAGACGACTGACCGTGGGTTTACCAGACTAGTTCTTAAGGAAGTGTCTGAGCTTTGGAGGATACCAACACCTGCTGACAAATGTATCTTCGATGACTTCTCCCCGGAAGAATTTGCCAGGTCCCTTCAAATGCTAAAGCCAAGCAAAGCTCCAGACCCAGATTCCATTTGCCCGGAGCTGATAATCCATGCCGGTGCTGCCCTGAAGTCTTGGCTAAAAAGTTTCCTTTCTTCCTGCATGCACCATCTAAAACTTCCAAAAATCTGGAGAAGAGCGTTAGTGGTTGCCATCCCAAAGCCGATGAAGCCACTAGGGGAGGCAAAGAGTTATAGACCTATTTCTTGGCTGTGTGTCCCCTTTAAGATCATGGACAGACTCATATACGCCCGTATTGAACCGATCGTCGATCCCTTGCTTTCTCAAGAACAAGCTGGATTTTGACGTGGTAGGTCAACTACGGACCAGGTTACTCTCTTGACTCAAGGAATTGAGGATAACTTCTCGGCGAAAAAGAAGGCTGGTGCTGTGTTCGTGGACTTTACAGCTGCCTATGACAATCGAATATTGAGCACCCAGATGCTACAATAAAAGTAATAATAATTTTTATATAGTGCAGCATCACCAAAATAGTCGAAAACAGAACAAAACTGACAACATCTATCTTAGTTACAAATTTTTACATTTCTGTTTCCATTAGTCATTACTTCAATATAAAGTGCTGCGTTTTCTGTTTCAACTGTCGTGTGTGTGCCTTCTATGTTTGCAAGAATATTGCTTCTTTGTTTGCTTGCTGTCACTCGCATAAATATCCGCTCAACTATTCATAAAATTATCTTTACGTATACAGTGATTGATTTTCTATCAAAGAGCATTGTAATATTAACATCATCATTATTCAGACGCAACGTTGTCCTACCTGGCCTGCTAAATGGAAAGTCAGAACGACTTCCACGGGTTGGGTCAGAGGACAAACCATACCCCATCACCAACAGTTGCAAGAGCAACTCCAGCCATGGTTTTGCTGTTGCAACCGTTGGCTGTCTCGCTCTACGCTATCTCGCTCTATCTACGCTGTCTCGCTCTGCGGTAATCATCATTATTGTTAGGACGAACGTTGTCCTTACTTGGCCAGCTGAATGGGAAATCAGAACGACTTCCACGTGTTGGGTCGGAGGATAGAACATCTTCCATCACCAACAGTTGCAAAAGCAGCTTCAGCCATGGGTACCATAGAGCGGGAAAACGCTGTTTCGGGCTTATTAGTCCTCATCAGCCGCCCTCAGGTAAATTGCGTGACTTCATAAATTTAGGTAGATCATTATTATTATTATTTCAGAAACTTTGTTCTTCCGGTAATAATCAAAGACGGAGGCTAACGCAAAAACTCCTACTTTTTTATTGAGTATTCATATTTTTATTAAATTCCAATACTTTTTTGCTTTACCATAATCAGTTCAGTTTCAGAAGTGCTACTATTTTGCTGTTCTCTGCTAGGGCTGGATTTTCCACCCTGGCACCTGTTATTCTGAAGAAGCTCGGCGTGAATTGCTGAGCGAAACGTCAATAAAAAAGTTGGAGTTTTTGCGTTAGCCTCCGTCTTTGATTATTACCGGAAGAACCAAGTTTCTGAAATAGTTAGCCTAGCCTGCTATGCCCGGTAAACAAAATCCCCTAAAAAACGTTTCCTACTATGCAGTGTTTAATTATTATTATTATTATTACGTTACTTCATAAACTCGTTGCCAAATTCATTCTACCGACACAACAATGGTTCACACGTGCTCGGCTGTACCAATCTATGCTTAATTGCTTAAAGCAGATAGAAGCTCAATCAGCTCAGATGATACGATAAAACAGGAAATCCTCATTTGCTGATTCTTGATAATCCTATTAAAAGTTGGATGAAAAAGTTGCAAGGATGCCGCACTGATGAGATCTTAATGAGATCGAAACGCGTCTGCAGCTGCAAACGAGTAGTTTGCCATGGGGGTCTGTAATGATGTAGTTAGACTACCAGTAACTTAGTTGTAGGTTAGATGCTGATTGGTTCGAGCCATGATGTGAAGAATCAATCCAAATTAAGATTGACCTAGGCAATGTACCGGTGAAGAAATATTTTTGCCGACGCAGATCGGGATTAGTTGTTTTAAAAAAAGTTTGTTTTTTCACCCACATGGAATTTCAGCTTGGGGTTTATTTTAGTGAAGTATGGAAGATGAGGCAGTTGAGCATCGAACTTCGAAGCTAGCCACAGAACCCCATGCATCAACCACTCATTCGCCGCAGAGCCCCATGTATCAACCACTCATACGCCACAGGGCCCCATGCATCAACCACTCATCCGCCGTAGAGCCCCATGTATCAACCACGCATCCGCCGCAGAGCCCCATGTATCAACCACTCATCCGCCGCAGAGCCCCATGTATCAACCACTCATCCGCCGCAGAGCCCCATGCATCAACCACTCATCCGCCGCAGAGCCCCATGCATCAACCCCTCATCACACTCGAATTGTTTTCTATGAGCATTTTTGCTAACACGTAGTTTCTGGCATCAAAAACGAGTTACGGCGAGGACTCAGAATATGGTGCTGTGATTATGCTCTAGGCATCAGCAAGATAGCGAGAGAAGACTAGCCATCACGAGATGGGAGCGAGCATTTCTGAGTAGGATGTTGATTTCTGTTTAGTTTCTGTGCGCGTTGCTCTATAGTGCAAGTTTTGATTAATCAGGGAATTTAAAATCAAATCAAAAAAGCAAATCTTCATTATATTCGCGGAACTACGCCGAAGCGTGTAATGAGTGGCGGGATCCATCTCCGCGACTTAGCGTCTGGGCAACACAGCTCCGAAGCAACATCGCAGCGGTGGCGAGTCGTTGGCGACACTAGGTCCAATTTGATCGGACAAGGAATCGCAAGTATCTGTAAGTAGCATACTCAGCAATCATGAGAAAATGCGCAATCCCGCTACCTATCCCAAGTACACTACGACCTAGAATGCACGATAAAGGGTAACCGGTCAACATTTATTCCGACCTATAAGGTCTGAGTATGTTACTTACAGATACTTGCGATGTGTTGTGAATGTAATGCTTTTGCTCAGTCAACTGTCCGGTTCATTTGTTATCAAATAAAAATGTGTTTAATAAAAAACAAAAAACGAACAAAACAAAATCAATGAAAACAGTCAACGATTAATCAATGAAATATAATCAATGAAATAAATAAAATCAATGAAATATAAAAAAAAACGAACAAAACCAAATCAATGAAAACTGTTTTGTTTTGCAAAGTCAGCGATTATTTAGATGATTTGTTCATCAGTGCGAAACTTGCGCTTGATTTTGTTTCAGCAACCCTTTTAAATTAGGCTCCGTTTTTGATACGTCAGTACGAATGTCGCAGCGCACATCGAGACGATGGCGTGATTTTGTATTGATGGTGGTCAAATCCGAAGACCCAGTTTTGCAAAGGTATAGGTCAGGGATGGGCAACCTTTTTTGGTTTGCGTGCCAAAATCGGCTGAAATCAATGGCCAAATTTTTTCGCGTGCCAACCGACAGTTCGTATTCTTCCCTGAAAATATCGGTGAAAAGCAAAAAAGAAAAAGTTTTTACGCCCTCAGATTTCCTGATAAAAAAAATTAAAGGGCCATATGTTGGTCAGTGAGACTTCTGATGCTGCCTTTTCGTTGACTCGTATCCGTGATCTGGCTCGCGTGCCAGAGAAACGAGCTCGCGTGCCAATTTCGGCACGCGTGCCAGGGGTTGCCCATCCCTGGTATAGGGGGTAGCACATTGAACATACAGTACATCTACGACGCTCTCAGTAATGGATATGCATCATGGAGAGACAACCAGAAGCTTGAGATATCTTTTCGATTTTTAAATGCTACCTTTACCGCATTCAAAACTTAACTCTGACAACTCCTCTGCTTCTTCCGTCAAAGGATCAACTTCCATGTCAAATGGATTATTGTGCCATGACACATACTGGGGTGGATCAATGAAATATGACTGAAACTCAGCACAGAGGGCTTCAATATGATCTTTTATGCAAATCTTAATGCCAACAGGCGACTCAATGCATGGACGAGCAAAATACAAGCGCGTTTGGCTTGCCATATTGCAGGGTGTGCTCGTAACACCTGGAACCTCAGGAAAACGCAACCCTGGTTTTCATTTATAAGGCCTAAGCTTGAAATCATTTTAAATGCAGCAACTTTTTTACCGAAACGATTGTAAAATGATTACTATCGTACTGGCCAGTGGTGTATAGTAACGAAGTAGTTTTACTTAAGTAGACTACTTAAGTATTATTGTTTGGTAACTAGTACTTACTTAAGTAATTTAAATTTCAACTACTTCTACTTACGTAGTTTAATCAGAAAGTAACACTACTTAAGTGGCTTTAAAAATGATAAGTAGTTAATATTAAGCAATGTATCACGCAAATGATAAATAATCATGTTTGATAATAAAATTGGCAACATTAGTATTAGGTATTGTTTTATTTTATTATATAAGTTTTACAATTTCGTGATATTAAGTGGTTTTTTGTTGTTTGTATTTGGCGTGGACAATGAGGTTGTATTTTGCAAATTATGACACACTTGAAATGTGCTAATTATCCTAAATAAACTTAAGCATCGGCAAAATATACGTCAGGTGTGGAAGTGAGGAAATTATCTTTTTCCAAAGCTCAGCTTTATGGCCTTGGTTTTGCAAACGCTACTTTTTACTTAAGTAGCTTCAAATTGTTGTAATTTTTTACTTCTATTTGGTTACTTTTTACATCCCCTACTTTCTACTCTGCTTCAAGTAGTTTCCGCCATCAGTAACAATACTTTTACTTCAGTAGATTTCTGAACTACTTTCTACACCACTGGTACTGGCCATAATCTATTTACTAAAGTTCAGTACCAAAAGCCCTCTATGTAGGTGCTACGAATTCGTAAACAATAAGGCTTTGATTGAAGCATCTAAATTTTCCTCATTTTCAAAATAAGTCCTTCACTCAGATTGATTCTTTAGATCACTGACTCGAGCGAATCAACGAACCTTCTACGTTTCATTTTACCTCTACTACTGCATATATTATGCTATATTTCTGGTTTTCTTAAAAAAATAAAGGTTCTTTTTTTTCGATAGTTAGCAATTCACATAAAATACCAAAATCAACCTTAATTTTGCATCTAGTGAGCGTTTCCATCACTTATTCTCTAACTGGGTCTCGAAACTTTTTGCACCGGTCCTGCTTATAACTTGTATCTCTTGTTCTGATTCGAAGTGATCAGTGCATTCTTATCGTGATCAATGCATCGGGTTTTAACATTTTGCTCTGTACCTAGATGTAACCCACAGATAGGCTACCTGTTTGGTGCCGACGGCAAATTTCTTCAGTTTTAACAACCATCTACAAACACAACTGAAATGATTTTAAATCTACGAACAACTTTTCAAATCAAGTAGAAATGGCGTTAAGCCGCTTAAAAAACTGCTAGTTTGGTTATGAAATGGCATAGCAGTTTCTGAAACATTGCAACTGTGACGTAGCATCTTTTAAACATAAAAAATATTCGAACTCACGAACAACCAAAAATTACTCAGAACAAAATAAAATATTCTGTTTTGCGTAATTGGGCATTCAAAAGTAACTAGTGTAAAAAAATGCGCAAAAACTTTGGAGAAGTTTAAGCCCCCTAACTCCCCTTGCATCTTTTAATCACAAATTGTGGCCGTATCCAGAAGCGCAGCCGGACACAAATTGGGGTATGGGGGGAATTTACGAAATGAGGTACCGGTAATATTAAACACCAGGCCATTTGTCAGCTTAACAAGTAACAAGGGGTTGTTCCCCCAACTACGTCACCCGAAAAAAGCTTTTTAAAACGAACGTTTCTTCGACACTGGCTTTCTTCAGGAAGTGACCGACCGGCCAAATTTCATTTTTCGAACTGCTTTTTACATTTTTAATTTTTTAGTTGAAATCTCCCAGAAAACATTAGTGACGTCATCATTGATTAAGTCAAGGTGGTCGTGAAAAAATAACGATGTGGTAAAAACAAAAACAAATGAGATTACTTTCGAAATTTTAAACTGAATATGGTACGAAGAATCAAAGTGCTATAACGAGCTCGCTTAGGAGTTGCCGGCCATCTGTCTAACACTATAGAATGGGGAAATCCCTCTAAATGCCTTTCCCAACAGCACAACAAGCAAACTTGCCGGCTTGTTCTCCACACTGTCCCTTCAGTGCTGAGCATCAAGCACGGAAGCTGTTGCTTTGATCCGACTCGGAATCAAACCAGAGTCAACAGCTCTAGAGTCGGACGCTCTTACCACTCGGCCATCTGAGCTGTTGACTTTGTTTCAATTTTAAAAAATAGGTTTTGTGTATCATTAAAAATTGCAATCAAAATCTGTCTCATATCAATGTTGCCTTTTTCACCGAAAAAATTTTAACGATAACCGTAGCAAATGAAAGCGCCAGTGAAACCTCCTCATGCATTTCATATCATCGGTAAATCAGCACAATCGAGGAAGTCTCAACTTCAATGCCTTAACTTTTTTGAAACTGTTAAAATAACAATAACAACAGCTCAGATGGCCGAGTGGTAAGAGCGTCCGCCTCGGGAGCTGTAGACTTGGGTTTGATTCCGTGTCGGGTCAAATCAATGATTTTGAAATTGCTATTCACAGCTTCCCTGCTTGACGTTCAGCATTTAAGGGCCACCGTGGAGAACAAGCCGGCAAGTCTACTTGTTGTACCGTTAGGAAAAACACTTATAGCGGGATTACCCCATCTTGATGTGATAAACAGATGGCTGACCACGGGTGCAAATTTATGTTGAGCATTGGGGGAATGATTTAGCAATGTTGATCATTTTTTGATATTCGGGGGGATGTAAATTGGTAATAATCGCAGTACTAACGAAAAACGCTGCCGACAGAACTGATTTGCGCAGCACTGTCTGCATAATTAGCGCTCGTGCGTCTTGGTTGGGTAGGCTGACTATACATCGTATGGGGAATTTTCCACTTCCATGAAAAATATTAGGGGGGGATGCAGCCGGATTATTGGAGGGGTACATTCCCTCCATCCCACCTGAATTCGCACCCATGTGGCCGGCAACTCCTAAGCGAGCTCGTACAGCGCATTGGTCGCTTTCTCGTGATAGGAGGATAAATATGCAACTAATACAAAAAAAACAACATTTGTTTCTATTTAAACGAAAAATATTTGATCAAGGATGGATGCCTCATGACGTCGTTAGTCAATGACGAGAACTGATTCATGAAAACGAAACACCCGGACGACGTAGTCGACAAACTTCCGTGAATACAAACAATAATAAAACCGAGCTTATAACCGCACATCGACATGCAAATGCTAAGTGAACCAGCACCGATGCATCGCAAGCCTACTGTGTTGGGAAAAAATTATAAGAACTAACGTTGTGGAGTTCACAATGTCACAGTGCGTGCGACAACTCAAAATCCCCTTCTTCCTAAATCAGTCTATCACCAACAGTTTCGCAAAATTATTCATGGCCAGTCGTAAAACGTATAGTAAGTTTACTATTTTACTATCAGCCTGCTAAAATCAATTATTTCCTTCCACTCATACCACCAACTTCAACCACAACTGCGCAAACAAATCACAATATCGTAGGCTCGCATAACTCAGCTCATCAATCATTTCCACTTGAGCTCTCGTCAAGTGGGGATTGTGTCGCATACCCGGATGTTACTGCACCTGACTGAGTCTCCCATCATAATACTTTACATTGTTCGTGCTAATCAACTGTGTTAAATCGTAACTTATTACATCATAATCAAAAAAGTAGAAATCTTCATTATACTCGCGGTTTTACGCCGAAGCGTGTAACGAACGGCGGGGTTATCTCCACGGTTTAGCGATTGGTCAATAAAACAGCTTCGAAAACGTCGCAGTGGTGTCGAGCAGTGGCAACTGCGTCCGATTGGACTCGTCAATCGAAGCCCAAACCTCCCACACCGTAGCGACGAGCTTGACAGCTGAACTTCCGGCTGCTCACTTCATAATTATTTCTCCTAAATTTCTGCAACTGCATTTTGGTCCAATACAGCGAGAGTGCTTGTAGGTAGAGGCAAGATAAAACTTGAATTTCCCAATAGATGCTGTAATTTAAATATTTGCAAGCAAGTTGAAGGGGCATGGAATAATTTTTCAAGCAATTGATTAGAACATTCATTTTCTGTTGACAACTACAGGCGAAATGTCGATTAAATCACCAAACCGATTGCGCTTTGTTCAAGGAACTAATCTCAATTGAAAGGGAAATAAAATTCGTTTCAAACAATTCTGTATATGAATATAAATATTCTTCAAATTTGAATTTCTACATGAATGGTGTACATTCAGTTTCACTAGGCCTACGTTTCAGACAATTCTGTATTTGAATACAATTATTCTTCAAATTTGAATCTGTACATAAATCGGTGTACATTCAGTTTCACTATGTTTATTCTTTAGTTTGACTTTGAAAAAGCAGTGTCATCAGTAATTTATTCAAACTGCAATAAAATACAGCATTTCTGAGCGTAGCATTTTGCCAAAACCTACTGACTCGCTGAGAATAAAGTGGTAATATACTGCGCTGATCGAAATCGAACTGCACTGCAATCATCCACTTTCTCGTTTAGCTCATTCCTTCTCTGATCGTATTTTTTACACATCAAATATTAATAACCTCACAAGCCTGCCAAATTATTACGTCATTCCACGCTGCTAGCGCCGCGCTACGTCGCGATCTATTATTATTATGACAACGAAGCTATAATTTATGCAAAGGCATGCTGGAACGACAAAATAATACTCCGCTTCGCAAGTGCTTCGATATCACAGGTTTTAATTAGTGGTTAGCGATGACGTTATCGCTGGTACGTTACCACACACCTTGAGTAATCGGTAGTCGAATAATCGAAATTTCGTGATAAGGATTGCTTTGAATTTTACGTTATTTTTGATAATTTCTCATAGAAATATGAAATTCTTCTCACCATTCTTAGCATGACACGATGTTGCGCGAACAGGTGACGACTTGCGAACAGTGTTTGTTGCAATAAATTCGTTTGAAATCACAGAGAACCACTTCTACGGTTAGCAGAGTTGTTAAGCACATCACTATCAGCGCGGAGGTGTGGGGTTCGATTCCCGGGCGGTCAAATGTCGAATCTGTATTTGAATATTTGTATTTCAATATATCAATGCTGACTTGCCAGAGATTATGGCGTTAATGGGACTTCACAACTAGATTCGGAAAAAATCGGGCATTCTAAATTTTTTTCATCAAACAATTCACTGCAAATATCTCCTGTTATCCTTGCATAATGATACATACTTGACATTACATTTCGAGTGACATTCACATATGATCAAGAAAAAAAAAATTCGCCACCCCAACCCTGCGGCTTTGCACCGAAATGGCAAGACCTCTACATAGAGATACCTTGGAGCAATCTTCCTCAATAAAATGTTTGTAGTGACCCCTTTTTTGAAAAAAACGGTCCTGAGGAAGTCAAAGAAGTAATTTAGCATCTTCAGTTAAAAAATGTCTCCCGAGACCAGAATGGTCCGTGAAGAAAAGTTTTGTGTACCATGCCCATTCTGTCAATGTCATCGTCAAGTGTCAGCTCTATGCTCGGTCAAGTGTCAGTGAAGCTTTTTTCTTCAATTTCAAAGCCGTTAACTTAGCGCCAACACGGGGAGGACGTAATTTTTGAAGAAGTGCGATGAGCAAGTTCGCAACCGTCTGTGTTGTGTGGCAATCATTCCGTGATTGAGATGAAAATATAAGTACGTGGCACAGATAAAAAATAACATGCCGTACAGCGGGACAACGCTGTTTCAGTCTATTAGCCCATATCAACTGCACTAATGTAAAAGATACATTCATTCTTCATAATAACTTCTGGCTGAAGTTGTTTTACAACTGTTGGTGACGAAGGATGGCCTATCCTCCGATCCGGCACGCGGAAGTATTGATGAAATCCCTTTCAGTAGGCCACCACTTTCTTTTACTGACAAAGAATAATTTAAGCAATATCGATTCCACGCAAGCTTAAACTCTAGCTAGACGTTTTCATACAAATAGGAAAATAAACCTAGTTCGTTGCCTGATGTAACTAATTCTACGCAATGCACAGAATTATGCGGTAATTCTCTTCTAACGTAACCGGAAACGTCTAATTAGTTTTGATTTAATATCCGGTCTGTCTTCAAGCTTCCGATATACCAAATAGTTTTACAGAATTTTCAGCATTGCCAGTAATGCGTGAAAGTTTTTCACTAGAACAAACTCACCTAAATGAGCCGACTGAATATCTCAAATATAGATTGTAGAGTGCTGCATTAGCTTTATTTTTCATGAATATTTAACATAAAATCACAACAATGACTGAAACAAATCTACTTTAAAATACCATAAAAAGGACCTCATCAATCTTTAAAAACGGATTCTCTGAAGTTTCTACAAAAATCAGTCAAGATACTCACAATCTTAACTATACTCGCGATAGTAGGTCAAAGCGTGTAATTAGTGGCGGTGTCCGCCTCCAGGGCTTCGCGCCTGGATAACATAGCTCCGGATGAACATCGAAGCGGCTGGCGAGCCGTTGGCAACACTGTGTTCAATTTAACCGGCACGGGAATCAAACCTTCGAATCTACCGCGCTGACAGAGACGCCATTGACCACTACGACAAAATCAAGCTATGCAAATCTGATGCCACCGTGTGGTGGGTATGAAGTGGAGACCCTCCTTTCGCGTTTTTTTTTGAAATGACACGTTTCTTGTTATCATTAGATTGGCGTCACCGTGCAGGTGGTTTCCCCACCTAATGACGTAACTGACAAACATCAGTTCCAGCACGAATGATTTTTTGACAATTTCTTTTAAAGCTACGTAAAAAATATTTTTTGGTCCATCTTCAATTTCCCAGTATGCTGTCGTGTTTCGGCGACGTTCTTCGCAATGAGCCAGCGTAACCTAGAAAAATCTGCATGCAAAACTAACCTGTGAATGTGTTGACGTAACAAAGCAATTTCAATATTTGACCAAGACTCAAGAGCTTCAAGACCGCATGCTGCACTTTCCTCCCTGCAGGATTTGCGTTAGCAAGTCGATGTGATCATGAGTCCACGCAACAGTGCGCATTTCCTAAAAAACGAAGATTTATTATTTGGTGGTCACAAAGGAAGCGCTTACAGCGATTTAATCAGCCAATTACAAAACATAATATCGTTATCACAAATCAAATCTTTATTATGCTCGCGAAATTACGCCGAAGGATGGCGAAGGGTGTAACAGGTGATGGATCCAACTCCGCGGCTTGGCGCCTGGACAACACAGCTCCGAAGAAACGTCGCAGCAAGGGCGAGTCGCTGGCGACACTGTGTTCAGTTAATCGCGCCGAAAATTGGACTACAGAGCTGTCGCACAGCCAGCTATGCCCCATCACTGTAATCTACAAGTTTTCAAACTTTTTTGATGGAAGGTTTAAATACAAAAGGATTCTGTTTAAATACAACAAAAATAAGCTTTCTGTGTCAATACTTCTTAAAATAATATCACTCGGTGTGGCCGCTGGTTGTCTACCAAGCTACAGACGTCACTAATTTCTTTTGAAGTATCATGCGATGGGAAGATTTGCTGAAGAAAATGATTTGTTCTCTTCATTGTCCATTTAATGGCTGCAACTTCACCGAGCATCGAAAGACAAAGATTTATTTCACGAGCTAGTAAAACAATACAGGCTAATACGAACGGAAGTATTTCAACACACACACACTATCAGGCTAGGAAACACCGAAAAACTGGAAAGTAATCAAGTCAGATGCTTCCTCTCGTTTTGAATAATTTGTAAAAATAGTCAAACCAGAAGCAAACACAAAAAAAAAAGAAAAAAGACAAAAAAAAAACGAAAAGCAGTAAAAAAGTTTAAAAAACAACTTTGCACAAAATGACATTATTAAAGAAAATTATGTGGTTTTGTTGATTACAACAGTCAAACGAAGGTACAATGCTTTAAAATAATAAATGACGTCAAAAGTTGCATGAAAAACTAAAGAATGAAAAAAAAAAAACAGTTTATTCACAATCAATAAAAGCACTTAAGGTCACAAGAAAATACCAAGGTGAACTTTGAGTGCTGGCGCAACAGGTGTTAAACGCAGCAAATTTAATTTGCAAGGTTCGTGATGTTTGTTTTTTTTAAATAATTTTGAGTCTAAAAATTTTTAACATCTTAACATGAATGCAGTTGTGGAAGCTAGTATTTGTCAATAAAAAAACTTTTATGATACTTTTTGAAAGAAAACCAGCTGCAGTTTTTTACTGAGTCATCGATTTCCTTCCATAAGTTAGATCTCCTATGTAGAATTAATTCTTTTCCTATCGCTTTATTAACACGAGGCTTACAGTAGACAAGACTTTGCGTTTGTCTTGTGGAGTAATTATCAACAGCGTTAATTTTTACAAAGCAATCAAAAGATTTTGGAAGCTTTCCATAGCGGAATTGATACATAATTTTTGCGAGTTCCAATTTATAAACATCAGTCAGCTTTAGAAGTTTTAGATTTTTGTATAGGGGTGTTACCGAGCAGAACTTGCTACTAGATGTAATTGTTCGAATGATATTGTTGAATCTGTTCGAATGTTGTTCGAATGTTGTTAATTGTTCGAATGATATATTAGTTTGGCGGTCAATGAAGCCATTTTCCAGCAGAAATTACGATGGAAAATTGGAAATAGCTCCTTTCACGCCGCAATTATTAAACAATTGATTAAAAAATTCTAGTATCGATTTTTATGCTCTGATACTTTTCAAAAGTAAAGTTACGAACTTAAAATAAAGTGTGGATGTTTTAGGGAGAAGGTGCCCTCGATGTCCCTAATTCGGCACAACCGTCATTCAAGCATGCAATATCAAAGCTCAGTAGAATATATATTCTTTAGTTCACCCGGCATGTTGAAAACAGACTGTTTGTCAACTAATTACTAGCACGACTCATTAAATTAGCAGTTATGGGTTTAATGTTTGCTCATGCACAATGTACAAATCAGTGAAGGCATATTCTTACTCTACATCACATCGAAACAGCTTCAAAACAATAACGTTTAAGCTGCATAGTATCGTAACAAAAATCAAATCAAATTGTCTGACAATTGATGATCGTGGAGATCACCCAGTGTACTGATGATACGGTTTAAAGCAGTTCTTGTTTTTATTCAAGCTCAAATGTTCTTGGCATTTAGTGCAAAAGAAAACTGTTTTTCCGTCACAGTTTGCAGTTTTTGCACCTTTGGCGGGTGGCTACGACATCTGACCAGTGCCCTATTTTATCTTTCCGGATTTCTTCCAGTGGTCTTCTGGCACATGGGATACGAACTCGAGATGCATGACTGCACTGAGAATCCAACGAAGGTCTTTTTAGCTTTTTAGTTGGCAGCATATCTTTTTCTACTTTGCACAAAGACTCTGCCAATTTGCTTTTAAACGTGAGCGAATCATTTTGTTTTGAATAAGTAATGCCATAAAAATCGCATGCTCTTCGGTACAAAAGCCATCATGACAACCGCTAAATCAACAAAGTGAAAAAAACGAAGGTAATATGCCTTCGATTTAAGTTTGATCCGATAGTAGGAAACTAATGCATCCACTCCACCCATGTTTTGGTTGCATTGCCGAATTAATCGAAAGACAAAGCATTGCAACTGGTTGTTTCTGTTTTTGTCATATCGTTCAACATGCAACAATGGTTGGATACTAGAGCACATACTGGGCCAGAGTGACTGCGCGATTGTCAGACCATCGCACAATCCCCACATTGACACCATCAATGAGTGCTTCTTTTTCTTCAAAACTTCCCCTATCTTACTTTTTGAGCTCTTTTTCCGGTTTTTGTGAGCATCCCAGTAAACGATTGCTTCTTGCAGCTGCCATAACAAAAATTCTTTGTTTGGCTAGTTCAAGAAGCATATTGATTGACGTAAACCAATTATCAAAGCAGAGAGCATGGTTCACGTGTGACTGTGCAACTTGAGACATCTTCAACACGATATTAGAACTTGCCCCAAGATCTGGAAATCCTTTCACTGGCAAGATTTTACCAGAATTAATTTTAAAATTGTGTACCTACAATGCCGCGAGTGTCGCATGATATAAGAATTTTATAACCCCATTTATGTGGTTTTTGTGGCAAATACTGCTTGCGGCAAAATCACATTACCAGCACTTTTTAGGCACACTTTCATATGCTTGAACCATAATGGACGAGTGTACCGAATTCGTCCTTCTCGTCAAAAGCAACCCAAAAATTTTATCATCACTAAGTTTTCAAAACTAAATACACTTCTGTGCACTCAAGTTCTTAGAGAACTTTCCTGATTTTTTTCAAACTGTTCTAGCGTTCACTTTTGTAGTAACATAAGCACTAACACTGACAAATACAGCACTTTTCAAGAAAGATAATTTACCTGGGGGGTTATTACAGGATTTTATGCGTTAGCGAGCGATTTCTCTCGCTAATTCTCCTCGGAGGAGAAATTCTCCGAGCGGCAGCCGAGATAACGTGCTCGCAAAGTTGGTATTACAGGTTGCGCTCGCAGAAAGAGCAGTTACTCGGTAAAGCTGAGTGTCTCGCTAGCTGCTCGGTATGTATAGGCTTGTTGTGAGGTGCTGGACTGGCAGCTGCTGTTTGCTGGCTAGCGCCTAGTTTAGTGCCAAAACTGTGCTAGTATTACAAAGTTAGGATGGTTTTAACTTAGTTATAGGTAAGAGTGTATGCAGTAATGGTGTCTACGGATGCATAGGCTTGTTGTGAGGTGCTAGACTAGCAGTTGCTGGCCATGGCCTCACACAGTTACTGGTGGAGGATACCATTACTTCATACTCTCCGACCAATGCTCCGACTATGTCTGCAGCTAACGCATGCTTGCAATAAGCCTACTAGCACAGTTTTAGCACTAGACTAGGCGCTAGCCAGCAAACAGCAGCTGTTGGTCTAGCACCTCACAACAAGCCTATACCGGTTCATATGTAGACACCTATACATAGCCTACACTCTCACCTGTAATAAGTCAAAACCATCCCAACTTGGTAATACTGGCACAGTTTTGGCACTAGACTAGGCGCTAGCCAGTAAACAGCTGCTAGCCTACTAGTCTTGGTTTGATGTGTATGTATTTGTATATTGACTATGCTTTGCATTTTTCTTTTTTGTTTTTATTTTTGAAAGTTTGTTTTTTTCTGTTGACATATGTCATTTTTGAGATAGAGAGTAGCGACTTGAGCCTTTGGCTCTTAGTTGGCATGCACGAATATGCTTGAACTTGAATCCACCATTTCACAACAAGCCTGAGAGTTGTGTAAAGCTCTAGTTGTGTCATAAACTAGGTACTAACTATTGTGCATAAACTATGACCTAAAAAACCGCGCTCTGCCATGGCTAGTTGTGTATGAAATAGTCGCTCGGTAACTTAACGTGCTCATTTTTTTTCTCGCTGCTTGCCGAGAGAGTTCGCCAGCTCGGAAAATCCTGTAATCCCGAAAAACGCGTTAGCGAGGAAAAATTTTTTACCGAGCAGTTTGCGAGCTCGCAAACCGCTTAACGAGCATCCTGTAATAACCCCCCTGATCAAGATGTTTTCCGCTGCTACACTTTACTCGCTAAGTGGCGCAAGAGCATTTAAAAGAATTGTCTTGGTGAAGTTGGATTCGATACAACCGTCGTTTATGAAATTTAAAGTTTAATGAGGCAATAAAACAAAAAGATGATTTGCGTGACGAATTTGACCCATACGGCGTTAAGGGGCAGCTAGTTAAAAGATCCATATCCTTATGCTAAAAGAATTGCCTACTCGGCATTGTTAAGCAAATGCAAATGCGCAAGTACTACAGAACTGTAGACAGTTGTTCCTGTCTGCTGTTCGATATCGTTATGTTTTTGTAATTACGCTTCTAAATTTTTACCTCAGGTTACTGTGTGTATTTTGTTAAAGTATAGTTGATCAATGCTTGTTACATGGAAGTTTATAGCCAGTGACCGTCGCGTTGATTTATTTGATTTGTATAAATATACCTCTTTTGTGAACGGCACGTCTCAAGATTATGTGCCTAAAACGCAAATTAGGCTGATTGAAAAGGCGTTAGATGTCGGATCGCATTGAGCTTTCGAGCTCTTTCACAAATTTGGTTGATAAATGCCGGCAAGCGGCAGTATATAACAGAGTGGAGCACATCTTCAAAAAATGCTCACCATACGCCACTGGTGGTTGTACTGTGGATAATCACACAATGGTGCTATCACAATTGATCTTGCTGTAATGTTTTTGATTATCTGATTTTGAGCATTTGCTTTAGTCACGTGATCTTCGCGCCCACCGACCTTGCTGTGTAAGCAGGAAGCAGACTCGATTAATCTCGAGCTTTCGTCGAAACATCGCCAAACAAAATATGCTCGAATGCGCTAATAGACAATTTCCTTTTACGGTTGTGCAGATGTGAACACTAATGCATGCGCAATCATAATGAAAGAAAAAACGCTATCTACTGTAGGAGCAGGATTCACCTTCAAAAAATTACCCAGAGGACGGAGAACAATATTTCGACCAATGATTCCCATTTGCAGAAATTCGATAATTTCGATAATTTTTTCGCGGTAAAAGTCTTTCGTTTTCTCGAGAGTTTTGAAGCTTTCAAAGTGCAGACAACTAGGTGGTGATCAGTTGACAATTCAGCTCTTCTTTCAACACGAACATCAGACATGGCACAAAACAAGTCCGCCGAAATGATACAAAAATCAATCAGGGAGCGTTGCCCCCGAGAATTTTTGTGCGGGGTGTGCTTATGAATTCTTTTGTGCTGAAAAAAAGTGTTCATTATGCACAGTCCATTGGCGGCAGAACCGCAATGAACACCTTCAGTTTTTGTTAATGTCAGGGCCACCGTGTTGCCCAATAACACCTTCCCCGGTTTCATTGTCCATGTCCACATGCATGGACCAAGTTTAAGGGGAGGGGGGACATAATATCTTTTGTCCCTTCCACTTTTTGTTGCCAAAATACATAGCATTCATCGATATACAATCACATGTATAAACATGTCACACCGTCACTAGAGGCGTAAAATATTTCCAAAGCAAAGCTTGGCCTACAAGCCGCTTCGTATGCATTGACGTCAGTGACACGGCGAAGGTCTTGCTGATCTAAGACCATCCGGAACTCCGCGACTCTACTCTTGAGATAAAACTGCAAATGTATGTTAATAACTTCAAGAGATCAACCGTAGTTGAGCACTTGAAAGCATTCCTGGAAATGGAGCCGAGTGTGAGACGTATGTTTCCTGCAGCTGAGAACCTATTGAGGTTACTTTTAACATCGCCTGCAAGTTCATGTGAAGCAGAGCGGGCTTTTAGTGCTCTGCGCAGGTCAAAAACATGGTTAAGCTCTACAGCAGGGGTGACGAGCCTATTTGCTATCGCGGGCCACTTTGTCACTTACCTAAGAGCAACCGGGCCGCAGAACTTTTTAATCATAGACCTATTATGAAACCTGTTAAAAACGAAAAATTCTTTAACAGCAGTAACGAACAACCGAAAATAATAGGCAATCAATCAATCAATCAATTTTCTGGACCCGCTTATCTTTGGGGGGTCGCGGGGGCAGCAGCTCAAGTTGGAGCCTCCAAGCATCTCGATCCTCTGCAACAAAGGATAGATGCTCTGCTGGGATGCCAAGGCGAGACCAACTAAGATCTTCTACGTAATCTCGCCATCGAGTTCTGGGACGGCCTCTAGGCCTTCGACCAATCGGTGTTGAACAGAGCAGTTTTTTGGCTGTTCTTTCCTGGGGCATTCGTGTCACATGTCCATACCAACGCAGTTGCGATCTTTCTAGTCGGAGAAGCAGCGCTTCGATGTTTAGAGATTCACGAATATCTGCACTTTTAACCTTGTCCAACAAGATCAAACCGCTAATTCTTCGCAAGAATCCCATTTCGGCTGCTTGAACTCGAGACCTCACTTTCTCATTCATGATCCAACACTCATGGCCATAAGTCAAAATAGGAACATAGACCGATCTGAAAATGGATAGCTTTGCCTTGGTGCAAAGCTCCCGTTTCAGTACCACAGATCGGTGGAGCTGGCGCATTACTGCACTTGCTTTTCCGATGCGGATATCCAATTCGCTATTTTGTTTGCCGTCACTTGTGAATGAGACGCCGAGGTACTTGAATTTCTCTGACTGTTTTAGTTGTACTCCATCAATTTGGAGAGAGCACTGCTTTGGTTGTCTGGACAGGCACATGGTTTCTGTTTTTGTTGTACTGATTTTCATTCCGGCAACAGAGCATGCATCCGAAAACCTGTCAAGAGCTTGCTGGAGACCATTTTGGGTAGAGTCGAGTAGCACGAGATCATTTGCAAATAACAGACGTTGTACAGTGCATTCACCGATCTTTACTCCGCCACAAGACTCACTGTTCTTAACTATTCTATCCATATAAATAAGGAACAGAATAGGTGAAAGAGAAAAATAATAGGCCTACCATAAAAATCCATGAACAACCTTTACGTTCTTTGCATGCAAAAGGGATCGAAATAAACGGCTAATTAAATATTGATTGAAAAACAGAATAACAAACACCTTAAAAAAAGCCTAAAATTTGCATGTATTGGTATTACAAGCGACCGGCCGTTAGCTCAGTTGCTTAGCGCACACGCTATCGGTACGGGAGGTCTGGGTTTCAAATCCCGGGTCGGTCAAATCGGCACAGGGTCGCCACCGCTCGCCTCCGCTGCGTCGTTCCTTCGGAGCTGCGTAGCCCAGGCGTTATGCCGCGGAGGTGGATCCCGCCACTCGTTCCACGCTTCAGCGTAACACCGCGAGTATAATGAAGATTTGATTTTTTGATTTGGTACTACAAGCTCACCAATTCATTTCTGCCAACTTACATAATTCTTACTGGCTACTACCGTAAGGCAAGCTAAGCTCTCCCGCGAATAGCTACTCATATGCCGCAGTGGTGCGCTATTACTAGGGCCCGCTAAAGTCAAAATTTTTTCAGGACCTTGTCACATGATCAAATGTGTACTAACGTTCGTTTCAGGAGTCCAGGAGTATGTTTCGGTAGATTTTATAAGTCAAAATAAAATCAAAATTTTGCACAAAGTCAAAATTTGTCAAAATTGTCTTTATCAAAAATTTCCTTACAAAAACGAACAAATTTATATTTTTTAAATATTTTTTTGAATTTTTGAGCTGCTATTAAAATTTCAGGCGCAGTTTTATTTGATTTTAAACTTTTCAAATAGTTGCAATATTTGCACTATCGTCAAAATAATGCGTGCGGTAATTGAGAAGGAAATGGCACTTTTGATGCATGAAACGTCATTGTTGTTGCATAAATACATAATTATAGACAATTAATCTAATCCTATACAAGCCTTGCGCTCTTTACACGTGGTCTTTTAAGTTGTAGCTTGCAAAGCAAAGAATGCCAAAACAAGCCAAATCTTCTATAGCGAAAGTTAGGCACACTTACCAGGAATATCCGGATGAGTTTTCGGCAACTCCTGCCGGCGACTTGCGATGCAACCTTTGCGACGTGTTAGTCAAATGCGACAAAAAGTTTTTTGTGGAAAGCCACCGAAAAAGTAAGCAACACCAAGGAAAATTGGAGACGAAGAGCAAATCTCAAAGTAAGCAAACCTTTTTACATTTCGATCAAGTAAACTTCAAGGAACAGGTTTTTTCTTCATTTTTAGCTGCAGATATCCCACTTCATATACTGAACCGTCCTTCTTTAAAGTCTCTGTTAGCTAGAATGTGAAAAGTATTGCCTTCGGAGACTGCAGCCCGGGCATGTGTTGCTAAATTGGCATCCCAAAAAGAGGAACAAATTCAAGAATTACTTCGTGACAAAAAAATTTTTTTGATTGTGGATGAAGCAGAGGTTGCTAAACAAAAGTATATTAGTGTGCTTGTGGGCAGCTTAGATGCTCCAAATCAGACATTCCTCGTTAATTGCCATCCACTTGACAGCGGTCGCAATGTTAATAGCAGTATTATTCTGCACACTGTGGATGACATATTGCGACAACTTGAAATAAAACGCGAGAAATTTTCAGTCAAGTTGACTGATGCTGCTCGGTACATGTCTTCGGTTGGAAAGACATTAAAGGAATTATACCCTTCTTTGATGCATGTCACCTGCGTTGCGCACTTACAACATAACTGCGCTATGCGTGTGCGTGCTCATATTAAAAATATTGATGAAGTAATAGCAACGATCAAGGCACCAACAATCAAAAACAAAGATCGCGAGAAAGATTTTCATGATGCTGGTCTGCCATCTCCACCTGAACCTGTAATTACAAGATGGGCAACTTGGCTTACAGCTGCCTTATATTATAGTGAGAACCTTCATCTGTTCGTAACATTGTCAACAATTGGACAAGTGCAGGCCACTTAGTCAGCAGAGCAAAAGACGCTATCAATGTGGAAGGTTTGGTGTCGGACTTGGTTAAAATAAATCAATACCGGACCCTAGCAGCCAACGCAGAGTTCTTAGGAGGAAGTGCCTGCACAATAACCAAAGCATACGGACTGCTCAAGAATATGCAATTCGATGATGATCCTTGCGCAATTAAAGACTACATTAACAAACGACTATCCAACTCTGATTTAGAAACAATAATAAACTGTACCAACTTGACAATTGACCCAATAAGCTACGCACTATTGCAAAAAGTCCAGCCAACCTCTGCTGCTGTTGAGAGGTCGTTTTCTATGCTCAATAAATTACTGAGAAAAGACAGAAATTTTGATGTTAAGAACGTAAAAAAGTATATAATGCTGTATTACAATAAAACGTCCTTGTAATTATACTGCGTGGCTTTCGTTAAAAAAATCATAGACATACTGTTAGTGTACAGTACAGTTGCGATAACAACGCAATTTTTGTATTACACACTAATTGATA
This sequence comes from Trididemnum miniatum, assembly GCA_964006365.1. Taxonomy (NCBI): domain Eukaryota; kingdom Metazoa; phylum Chordata; class Ascidiacea; order Aplousobranchia; family Didemnidae; genus Trididemnum; species Trididemnum miniatum. Next base: position 22,685,850 of record OZ023248.1, on the reverse strand, counting down.
CCGGTACACACAATGGCTCGTTATCCTAGGTTTTAACGTCATGCGTCGCTTTGTTGCATTAGCTTCAACACTGAGTAATTGAGAAAATGTTCGAAGTAGGCTACCTTTTTCTTTAAAAACTTATGTAAATTGCAGATTATAAAACATATTTAATTAATAAAGCGCAACAAGACATAAATAATACGCGGAAGCGGTTAAGTCAAAATAAAGTCAAAATTTTACTAAAATAAAGTCAAAAATATATTTTTTTCGGTCAAAAAAAAAAGGCCCTAACTATTACTAAAGCTGCAACGGACCAGGAGTTATTTATTTATTATTACATAACAATGGATGAACCGCTGAATCCTGAAACAGATGAAAGACTTGTACTGTACGTTTGTATGATTCCTGTGTGATACGCACCTGGTTTAATAGGGGCTCAGCTTTTGATGTCGCATCGCAAAGATTAGACGGGGAAAGGAAAGTTCAAAAGTACCGATCTCTCCAAAATGTTCGCGGGCCGCAGGAAATTCTTGCGCGGGCCGCATGTTCGTCCCCTCTGCTACAGTGACTCAAACACGCCTAAATCATGCGGCCATTTGTCATGTGCATCGCGATATACTGATGGAAATATCTATAGTCAAGATAGAGCCGAAGAATTTGTGAGAGCCAATGATGTAAGATGTAGTGTGTGTGTCAAATTTAGACTCCAGCAGAAGTTCGCTTGTAGCTTGGAAGTTTATATAATTGCTCGTCGTCGTCGTGTGGTTGGGCATCCTCTTCCGACGGTTTAGGTGTTGACGGCGCTGATTTTAAGCCAGCGTCGGGTGTCATCATACAGGACCAACATCATCATCCTGGACCAACAGACCTTGTATTCCTTTTGGTGCACGATGTAGGGGGCATGTAGAAATGATGTGGTCTGCAGTTTGCTCAAAGGCACCACTTTCACAGTTCGGTGAAGGTGCAACACCCCATTTGTACATATAATTGCTAATGAATGATGGCTTCCTCACCTATTTTTATGACTCATACTTCATTATTCAATGTTTCACTGATTATATTTATATTAACATGTAGCAGTAGTCCGGTACTCTATCAATTGTGTTAACTTTCAGTCTCTATCAATTGTGTTAACTTTCAGTGAGCCTTCAATTCATGAAATGAGTTATATTCATATGTATACTATAGCATTTTCTTTGCGCCATTGCTTCGTTGAGTCATTGCGCTCTACAAATAAACTGTGTCATCGCGCATTACAAGTAAATTGATTTCGATTTGATTTGATGGCATTTTCTTTTCATATTCGTTGTTTTTTATTGAATAAATATGTACTATAATTTAATGCCTAAGTTTAAATGAGTTTAATTGTTATTTGTATTTAAACTTAGGACTACTGTAATTTATATTCATCTAAGTACTGGTACTTTAATTTTTTCTGTGCTCTGAAAATGGCCATAAAAGCAAATTTCATTTGGTAGTTTATTGATCCTATACCTTGTGGTTATTAAAAAGAGCATATATCCATCTCACTTTTACCTCATCGGCTTTCCTTTTTTCGGAAATATTGTATTTTTAGTTTTTATTCATTTTTTTGGTTTGGTTTGCCCAATTGACGCAAAAGCACAACAGTGATTGTTATGTCACTCTGCGTAAAAGTTGCTGTCGCGTTTTTTAGTTGAGGCGAATAAAACGCGCTACAGCCAAGATCTCAAGTGGCGTCACAATCGCTGTTGCCTGTTGTGCTCTTAAAGGTTCGTGTGCGTCAATGTGGCAAACAAAATCGAAAAGTTGAGTAAAAATACAATAATTTCTGAAAAATGGAAAGCCGATGAGGTAAAAATCAGGTGGACAAGTCTTTTTCATAACAAACTCAAGATGTTGATCAATAAACACACAAAATGTAAAATTGCCTTAGCAGAGATTTAAACTTAGGACTACATAATCAGCGTCGGCGTTCTACAATGCCGGTGGTATTCAAGTGACATACTTCTGCGAAGAGCATGTACGATATAGCCTATCACACCAAATTTGTCCCCCCCACTTTTTAAAACCAAACTCGGTCCATGCCCACATGTACATTGAAATCGCCCAAAAGGACAAGGGACTCTGATGAAGTTGCGTTTCCCAACGTAACCTCAACTTCTTTCAGAAAGGCTTCGTACTGTGATTCCATGTTACGTGCGTACACCTGCAAGACACATAAAGATCCCTCCTGCAGCTTTAGCTTTTTACAAGACAAACCCTTCAAAACAATGGAAGTTAGCAAGGCCAGGGAGCATCGCCAGGAAGCATCCTGATTTTGATGTGAGATCAAAAATTCGGGTTGAGAGATCACGTACAAAAAGAAAACAAAAGAAACGAACTATCAAACAACAATATTAGTGAAGACCAAATTGCAGTTCCAAAATGTTGCAAAAAAAAAAATCAGAGAAGAAGCATGTACTCCTGAAATAATGCGATATTATGCACCTCCTAGTACGCCTTGTATTCAATGTGAATACATTAAATCGAATTTACATTTTTGTTTAAAAACACCCCAACGATTACTGTATTCTTGCATAATATACTGCTTAGGCTACTCCATAATTTCGTAATCCGAAAAGCCTACAGGTTTTGAGTTATTGATTCAGGCAATTGAGAAATGAAATATAACCTACCTACTTATTGACTTGTCTAACGTTATGAGAGTGAATTGTATCATTTTTGGTAAATTGTGATGTTAAAACCGTTGGAAGTTTTTGTTATGCAATAGATACGTAAACTTTGCTAATTCAAATTTATGGATGTTCAAATTTATAGTAAAGGCCTGGTCACACGCTACGCGTGACCATCTACTCGCAACGAAACATCACTCGCGCGAGTGGAAAAGAAGTTGAACATGTTCAACTCTACTCGCGCGAGTAGCAAGGAAAATCCTCGTTTGCTGCCTACACTGATGACGTAATAGTTGCAATTCTTCAAAAAAGAGAAAAAATTATTATTACGTAATAGTTGTAATTATTTGAAAAAGAAAAAACATCATTATGACGTAAAAGTTGCAATTGTTTGAAAGAAAACCTGGCATGGAAAAGTAAATCGGAAGGCTGGAAGCTTGCAGCGCTGTAGGCAAGACCTCGTTGTGAAGTGGTCGAATTCTGAAAGTGTGTTTTTTTTTTGAACATTTTTCGTAATTTTGAGGGTTTATGGAACACGAGCCATCAAAATTACTGCATAGGAAATGCCAGCAATTCCTTGAACTTATTTATATTCATTCGCAACACTTTTATTTTTATTTAGTTGCATATTTATCCTCCTATCACGAGAAAGTGATCAATGCGCTATACGAGCTCGCTTAGGAGTTGCCTGCCATCTGTCTACCACACCAAGATGGGGGAATCCCGCTAAGTGCCTTTCCCAACGTCACAACAAGTAAACTTGCCGGCTTGTTCTCCACACTGTCCCTTCAATGCTGAGCGTCAAGCAGGGAAGCTGTGAATACCAATTTTAAAGTCATCGGGTTGACCCGACTCGGAATCAAACCCGAGTCTACAGCTCAAGAGACAGACGCTCCATACCACTCGGTCATCTGAACATTCATGTAACCAGCTGGGTCTTGCACAGCTAACTCCCTCAAGATATTGTCAGAAGCCCCGAATTCTTCCCTTCTAGACACTCATCTTTTCACCCACTTTCTTTTTCTTTCGAACTCAAGCTTGTTCAAGCAATCTTGCGATATTACGGCGCAAGCTAACCGAATTAAACGCTTAGCAACTTGGCGCTAACTCCTGGCATACCACTGTACACTGTAATCTAGCATATCAATTATACCGCCGTGTCCAAAATTATCAGATTCACAGTAAGCACAATAATGGCGCGAACGGTTGCCTGGTAACTTTCGGGCGGTAACGTTACTCGCAGCTTAAAACTCGCGCTAGTAGCTCGCTCGTGTGACAACTTTTTGCGAGTAATTACTCGCGCGATTTACTCGCTCGTGTGACCAGGCCTTTAAGTGGGTCGCCAAAAGCTGTGGTAACGAAGAGCGGGTCCTGACTGAAAAGTTTGGAAACCACTGATTTATGGATATAGCTCAGAGGCTGGGAAAACTAAGGCCTGCGGGCCGCATGCGGGTCGTAGTTTGCGTGTCGCGGACCGCATGCGGCCCGCGAGACTAATTTATGCGGCCCACCGGTACTTGCAGAATGTGTAGGTTACATTACGCGTTATCACCGAGTTTTAAACAAATTTTTATTGCAATAAGCATGACCAACGCCAATGCCGGATTTAAGAGGTGGAGTGCCCTGGGGCCTAAGTTTGGTGGAGGTCCCATCAGTGGCGCACCAAGGATTTAGCGAAGAAGGGGGCCACAACCGGGGGTCTGGGGTTTTTACCCCAGCTGCCGGAGGCCAAGGGGGTGTGGGGTCGTATACCCCAGCCGCCAACAAATTTTTACGGTTTTCACATTAAAAACACTCATTTCAGCACACTTTTTTATCGAAAAAGAGCATGCAGTGAGTGTAATCACTATAGACAATGCAAAATATTTTCGCAGCTTATGTCTGAAAGCAGAAGCTTGGCTAAAATAAGTGAAAGGAGGCTGCAACCATTATTAGTTTGAAAAATTATAGACCTTATTACAGTGCCAAAGGGGGGGGGGCATGGCACCGTGCCCCCTGCGTGCGCCTATGGGCTCCATTTTTTGAAGGCGCAAAAATTAAATCGTTTATTTCAACAAAATGCTTAAAAGGTTAGGCTAGTTGGGGTCCTACTAAACACCGCAAAGGACGATAAAGAACCTTAAATTGATGTACTAAACACCGCAAAATACAACAAAGGACCCTAAAACCCTAACTCTAATCTAACCCTAGCTCTAACCTAACCCTAACCCTAGCCTAACCCTAATCTAACTCTAACCCTAACCTAACCCTAGCCTAACCCTAACCCTAATTTAAAGTCCTTTGTCGTTCTTTGTTATGGTATGATTCCAAGTCCTTCGTTGGTCTTTGCGGTGTTTAGTAGATTGATTTTAGGTCCTTTGTCGTTCTTTGCGGTGTTTAGTAGAACCGGGCAAGTTGTCAGTACAAGCAGCAAAAGAAACCTAACTTATAATCAAATGCTAACTCCACAGGTGCACCTAGAGTAACAATTTACTCTGTTTCGACGCGCACTTAAGCTCAGAATAACGACTGCGGGCGAATAGCACCCAAACACACTATGCTAAGCTACTACATAAGAGCATTAACCGAAAATTATCAATGAAAATCATTAATCAACTAATCCAAAGCAAAATTTAAATTCCTCTCGACTAGGTTACAATTTGAAAAAAGGCCCTGCCACATTACAGCCTATAAAAGAAATTTATTGGCCTCTGTGTTTATTCATTTAGTGTGAGTTAAGTGCGTCCCGAAGCACTGTGCCCTTATCTAAACGAATGAAAAACTAAAACAGTCATTACAGAAAACTTTCAAGCGGGCACTTTTCTGGCTTTTCTTGACGGCTGTAAAATCTAGCTCCCGTAGAATATCACATTCCATGCTCAAGACATTTAAGTGAACAAGTCTGCTTTGAGTCATGGATGTGCGTAACCTATTTTCAATTATTTTCAACTTGGAAAAATAGCGTTCTCCAGTGCAGCTGGTGATCATCAAAACAAGGTATCTTCGCAATGCTGTGTCCACATTTGAAAAAGGATGGTCCATTTCTTTTCCCTTCGTTAACCGATGCAAGAACATTTCCAAACTGCATTCGCTGCTTTGATGCTCATCTTGAAATACTTCAGCAAATTCGGCAAACTGAACAATTTCCTAATACATCACTAATGCTACACCTCGTTTTCCTTTTATGTCATTGCCAACTAACACTACTGTGACTTTATCCTGCCAAATTGGCTGCAATCTGCCTTCAAAACTAATCACGATAAATTTTTTGAAACACTGATTAATTCGCCTCTATATTGTTGGCCTATAAACGAGCGAATTGGGCTACCATAAACAAAAAGTAAAATCACAACTAAACGTTATTGTTCTGTCAAGCTGATTGCGAAATTATCTCATGCCGATTGCCGACTCACTCCTGACTTTTGGAGTAACGATGCGTCTTGACCAATTCAGTTTGATCAAGACAATATCATTATTTTGCCCAACACTGTACAAATGTACAAGTAGCTTGTGGTGAATGGTGGGGACCCCTTTTGATGGTGGCCCCCCTAAATTCAGCCCTGACCAACGCACAGTGGCGTACACAGGATTTTTCGATGGGGGAGTCAATGACGTCACATCGTGATGACGTAAGAAAGCTACTATGACAGTAGTTTAGAGGTATTAAGGTGCATTGGATTGTAATGCTTCTAGTCTAAATTGTTGCGCTATTGCAGCCAGTGGCGTAGCGAGAAATTTTAAAACGGGGGCATAATATTCACATTTTTTTCAAGTGTATTTTTTTGGCAGAACAATTTTGAAGCTGATTGAGAAGCAAGAAAGGTTCTAGAGGGGTACGAGGGCATGCTCCCTCGGAAAATTTTTGAAAAATCACATGCTGTAATGGCTATTTTAGTGCGTTTTGAATCATTCTTAGGCAAATTTCGTTAAAATTTTTTGATCTAATTCTGTGTGCTTCGCCAAATATGATGCATTTTGTTCGCACATTTTCGATTATGCGTGCTCAAGGCGTAAGGCTTATTGCTATCGAAGAGGTTCGAAATTATGGAAAAATTGTGTACATCAAAAACATTTTTGACAAATGGCTAGTGTAGGATGCATACCCCTCATCCTGCCCCCCTGAATTCGTTCCTGGCCACAAGCTACAGAAACCATCAAAAGAGTCTGGCATATTTCAGTCACTTGGCACCATTAATTTTGTTTCTTTTTACCAAAAAGGCGGAGTCAGAAAAGGGGGCATGTTCCAATGCCCCCCCCTAAATACGCTACTAATTGCAGCTAACCATGATTAAGCGACATGGCCTAGCGGTACCACGCGCAGGTGACAGATCCTACGTGACGGGTTCGATTCGCGGCTGGAACCGATCGCGTTTGACATATATAACGGGTGGCTGCTGACTCGAAGAGCGCAAGCTCATTTCGCAGTCTCCCTCAATTACTGTTGAATTTTCAGTTCAATATAACTTGAAAACAGCCTCAGTTATTATTTATTTTAAGCTTTATAATGCCATAACGAAGGAAACAATGAAGATATTTTATTCACACTTTTGCTTGATACTTTGCGCTTCATTTAGGAAGAAAAAAGGTTTCACAGAAACTCAAGTCGTCAAGCCGTAGTTAAAAATTTACTGAAAAAATTTTAGTTGACTCCATTTTTGGGCCATATAGGAAGGTTAGCTTACCAAAGCAGGGGTTCTACTAAACACCGCAAAGGACTGAAACACTGCAAAGGACGACAAAGGACCTCAAATTGATGTACTAAACACCGCAAAATACAACAAAGGACCCTAAAACCCTAACCCTAACCTAGCCCTAACTCTAATCTAACCCTAGCCTAACCTAACCCTAACCCTATTTTAAAGTCCTTTGTCGTTCTTTGCTATGGTATGATTCCAAGTCCTTTGTTGTTCTTTGCAGTGTTTAGTGGATCAATTTAAGGTCCTTTGTCGTTCTTTGCGGTGTTTAGTTCATCAATTTGAGGTCCTGTGCGGTGTTTCAGTCCTTTGCAGTGTTTAGTAGGACTGCTAAAGTAGGCTAGCTTTCGCGACGTCACAAATAGGATGTAGCCAAGGGGGCGAAACAGGCAATCCAAAAAAAGCTTTTTTCAAGAAGCAACAATGGTATAAATAACGCATATAAACCTTGATATAAACAATTAATATGCACTCATTATGAAGGGGGCAGTTTCTCCTATAACTGTCTTGAAAAGTGAAGATAGTGGAGAATGAGAAAAAACTGCCCTCCCTATCGAAACATTTTTAAACTAAAATAAATTGCGCGCGAGAGGATGCAATTAAGGTCAAAAGCAGAGTCGATATTATCTAAGCATTTTTCACCCAAATCACAGTGTCGATATCATCAGATACTCTTAAACAAATAATATGGATGTCTGGGAAAGGGAGCACTCCAGCTCCTGAGACAGTTACGGTACGTAAAAACAATGTGCTTCTCCCCCTCCGTTCTGCCCCGGGGCCTTTTCACATCTTTCGTTGGTCTGGTCTTCCTTGGCAGCATCTTTGTTTTATTCTTAACACTTAGAGCAGTGTCAATTTAGATCTTTATGTTTTAATAAGTTTTCAACAAACCGGCCGGTTATAGCGCAGTTGTTAAAGATGTCGCTATCGATGCGGAAGGTCTGAGGTTCAATTCCCAGGTCGGTCAAATCGGACACAGTATAGCCAACGGCTTGCCCCGCTACGATGTTTTTTCGGAGCTGCGTTGCCCAGGCGCTACGCCGTGGGGTCGGGCCCCGCCACTCGCTGCCACGCTTCGGTGCTACAGCGAGTTTAATAAAACGAGTTCAGTGAAGAAGTTGATTCGATTCAAAAAAACATTTTTGTGTGCAACCATAGTTACTGCAGATACGCCGTATTTAAGGAAACTCCTGCTTACTAATTGCTTCACAGCAGCAACGATGACAAAAATGCGGTTCAAGCAAAACACATCAGAAAAGTTGGACTAACCGGTATTGTTGCATCGCGTCGTAATGAAGCTTTCTCAAGGTTAAATTAGAAAGTTCTACAAAACAGAACAAAATGATAGTAGGCTAATTTCGGTAAGCTCCGCACGAAGAAAAGTCGGTTCGTCTCAAAAAAGAAAGGATTCATTCTTTCTGCAATCGTCAAGGGGGGAGGGGTGTTGAATCCCGACTCTTTTCCTTGCGTACGCCACTAGGGCCCAGGCCATCTCCACGACATAGAGCCTGGGGAACACAGAATCGTCGCAGCGGTGGCAAGTCGTTGGCGACACTGTGTCGATTTGACCGGCCCGGGAATCGAACCCCAGGCCTTCCGCACGAATAGCTTGTGCGCTTAACAACTGAGCGAACGGACGGTACCGACCCAGAAATCGAACCCAAACCTCCCGCGCCGATAGCGATGTGTTTAACCTGTAGGAATTTGCCCCTTTTTTATATTGAATTTGACAAACGTTGTGTGAATTGGCAACACTGAATTTGTGCATTCGACCGTTTGACTTTGTTGTTGGCTGATGCAGCATTGCAACGCCATTTTATTCCAGCAGCTGAGCCTAAAGCACACATGATCAGCAAATAATTGTATAGTTTGCAATTTGTGACATGTTGAGAAGGTATTATAAAATCTTTAGAAGGCTGGAAAGTTGCTAATATGTATGTTTGTGTAGGCTACTGATTTTCTTACAGTTATTCAATGTGCTGTTACAGTGGCTTCATGCGTTGCATGGTTTAACCATGATTCTATTTGAATAATTTGCAGGTATTGATAAGTTATAAATTTTTACTAACTAAGTAATTGTGACTTTTCAAGTCCTTTGACTTCCTATCTACCTATTGCTCTGAATATACTGTACGTGAAGATTTGCTCATTTGTTTGGATATACTTTTGGAAGTGGTAATCCAGGACTTCCAAAGCTACACGAGAGTTGGTGAGTTGTGCGTTTGCATATTGGTGATACTCTAGTAACGATACAAACCCCTACTCCAACTGACTGGCTTGCTCAACTCAAAATTATGACATCGCAAGCGGAACATCTGCTTGCGTTGCAACCATTCTCTTCCAAGAATGTCTTCTGTATGAGGCGCCATATGTAAAAAAAATAGATATAAAAAAATTACCTACTTTTTTGCCACATTTACTGTAAAAAAATGTATTATATAATATATCTTCACATATGTTATATCAGAATTTCTGATATGTTTGAATCAAAAAATTCTACTCGTTTTGGGCACATTTACAAATCAGACTGTTCCGATATATTATATCAGAATTTCTGATATGTTTGAATCAAAAAATTCTACTCGTTTTGGGCACATTTACAAATCAGACTGTTCCGATATATTATATCAGAATTTCTGATATGTTTGAATCAAAAAATTCTACTCATTTTTGCAACATTTATAAATCAGACTGTTCCGATATATTATATCAGAATTTCTGATATGTTTGAATCAAAAAATTTTATTCGTTTTGGGCACATTTACAAATCAGACTGTTCCGATATATTATATCAAAATTTCTGATATGTTTGAATCGAAAAATTTTACTCGTTTTGGGCACATTTACAAATCAGATTGTTCTGATATATTATATCAGAATTTCTGATATGCTTGAATCGAAAAATTTTACTCGTTTTTGGAACATTTACAAATCAGACTGTTCTGATATATTATATATATATTATATCAGAATTTCTGATATGTTTGAATCAAAAAATTCTACTCGTTTTTGGAACATTTATAAATCAGACTGCTTTGATATATTATATATATATTATATCAGAATTTCTCATGCAAAACCCGTTGTATTATTAAAAAAATTCGAGTCGAAGAAAATTTGAACAAGGTAGTGGTAGAACGGTGGGTTTATGGTATCTGCAATAGCGGTTAAGGGTATAGGCAGATTCTGGTATCTGTAACTATCTGGTGTCTACTGCTATTGTAGTGGACTAGACTCTACACTGTGTTTAGATTGAAATAGGCTCTAGTTGAAAAAGCAAGTCTAGGCTACTGTTAGTCGTGCAAGCCGTTTGGATCTGTGGTTCTAAAATAGGCCTATGGGCTAGTTCAGGGGTTTCCAACCGGGAGCCAAAGGCCCCTTCACTGGTCGTTTATCTGGGGGCCACAAGTAGGCTACCAGCACTAACCTACCTTGTCTGGCTTATCAGCGTGAACATGCAGACGGATACCGGTAATTTTTTTCTGAGCAGGGGGCAACGAGTGTTGAGAGTTTTTAAAAGGGGGCCACAAACAATGAAAGGTTGGGAACCACTGGGCTAGTCCTTTGCAAAATAATCCTGGTTATAAACTAAGAACAAACAGCAAAAGTAGCGAAGTTTTTTTCCTCAGTATAAAATCCTGGTTATCATTAGCAAATGCCAACAGTATAAAATCCTATTTTGTCGGTATTTTGCATTTACAGTCTTGTAAAAATATCCACTGCCTAACAATATACTATTTTAAAACATTGTTACTGTTACAGGCACTAGCGTAGCTGCACTAGATTGTGCTTGTTTATACTTCAGCAGTTTTTGAATACCGTATTTATTGAGATGCATCCTAATCATAGTCAGAGCAGTGAATCCAATTTGTCTAGCAATTTAAGGAGGTCTGCATGTAATAGGAATAGTTTGGAAGCTGTTATAGCTAACGCTTTCAGTCAAGCTTCAAAAGCCATTGCTGATGCGCTAGCAGAAAACAATTGTCCAGAATGTCCACCAACAACTAGTCATACTGCTCATGTGTCTGAAGTCTTACAAAGTCCTTCAACAGCTGTTGCTCAGGTAAATTTGGTAACAGTAATAATGTAGTTCAGGTGTGTCTTTATATCACTAACTAGTAAAAATTATAGCTATTACAAAACTATATTATACTTATTGTTATTTTATAGATATTACCTTGTACTATCAATGATAGTGAGGATGAGTTTCAAAAGGTATGACATATCAACATGTTTATTTGCGTACCATATATATAATTACTAGAATATTGTATCATCAGGATGTATGAGGTTTGACAAAAAAAGGAAGGAGACTGTTGTCATAAAATTTTAATGCAACGTTTTTAGGTTAATCACAAATTGTCTTCTTCAGAGTACTCCCCTCTCAGTTCATGCATTTCTTCATTCGTTTCTGCCATCCCCAAAAGCACTTGGCAAATTCCTCCTCTTTGAGGCTCTTCAGTTCCTTGTTTACTGAGGCCTTGATTTCCTCTAAAGATGAGAAATGAGTGCCTTTTATCACAATCGACCCAAAGCTGCTTCACACTGACCATGTTGTGTGCAGTTGCATTGTCTTGGTGGAGGAGCTATGACTTGTCACTTTAACGTGCCTGCCTGATGCGTTGAACTTGGTCATGGAGGCGAATGAGAACCTGCTGGTGGAAGTACTGATTTACTGTTTCACCCTCAGGCACAAATTCACGATGACCAAACCCTTGTGGTCAAAAAATGCCATTAACATGACTTTGCTCTTTGATTTTGACATTCGTACCTTCTGAATTTTCCACTGCATGCTCTGTGACTTCGCTTCAGGATCGCACTGGAAGCCCCATGCTTCATCTCCTTTGATGACCTGTTAAAAATATCCGAATCATCTTTTATCTTCTTTTGCACATCTTTACAAAAATTGATTCTGCACTGTTGCTGGTCTTTCGATAAAATCTTGGTACCACTTTGGCACACACCTTTTGTATCCCCAGATATTGCATCAAGATGGTCTGCGCTGACTCCCTGTTTAAGCTTAGTTCATTTGCTATCATTCAAACTGTCAATTTGCGATCACTCCGCACCAGCTGTTTCACTCTGATGATGTTTTCATCGATCTTGGTTATATCAGACCATCCTCCTCCACTTTATCGCGACCACTCTTGAAACGTTTGTGCCAGTCAAACACTCGTGCTCTTGACATCACATCTTTGCCATATACCTTAATATTTAAATCTTTGTTGCATGTTTATCCTATCACGAGAAAGCAATCAATGCGCTATACGAGCTCGCTTAGGAGTTGCCAGCCACCTGTCTACCACACCAAGATGGGGAAATGCCATTAAGTGCCTTTCCCAGAGACACAAGTAAACTTGCCGGCTTGTTCTCCACACTGTCCCTTTAATGCTGAGCGTCAAGCAGGAAAGCTGTGAATACCAATTTTAAAGTCATTGGGTTGACCCGACTTAGAATCAAACCCAAATCTACAGTTCGGGAGGCGGACGCTCTTACCACTCAGCCATCTGAGCTGTACCTCTTCAAGAAGTTTGAAACACTCAGTTGGACTCTTCCTCAGTTTCACCAAAAACTTCAGGTTGATTCCCTGTTCCATTCTTTTGTTACCAACAGTTGCTTCAAAACCAACAACATTGGCTGCAAACAAATGCGACAGAAATAAATAAAATTCTTACAAGAGTTACTGGCGTTACGTTACAAAAAATCCTGGAACATAAGAACGGAATGCTGGACTTAACAATATTGCAACACAACGGTGCTAGAAAGTTGCCTTGCATGATGAACAAGTGGCTTGCCGATTGGCAATGAGCCAAGAGTGTGATGGATACAGTCTCGTTTGTTTGTTGTCACTGCTCGTACGTGCTTAAATTTTGTGCGATTGATTGCTTATGTGCATAAAAACTTAATCTCGCTTAGTGGATGTTGATTAGATATCGTGTTTTAAGTTAAAGTCCTACTGATAGTTCTTAAGCATGCTGTCATTAGGCAAATTAGGCAGGGGTGGTTATACATCATTTAATTGAAAAAGTTAGTTCGCTGTAGGTTGCAGGAAACCAAGGTATACCCGGTTTTGTTTGCAGAGTTGAAGGAGATAACTGTGTGGAAAACTATAGCGAGTATTTTGACGCTAACAATCACATGCCTTATTTAAAAATTTAGGATTGCATTATCTTTTAATAGCGACTTGTGCTATAAACTACATGATGTTTTCAATGATTGCTATGATAATGAAATCATTTGTGGGAGTACAATTTAGTTAATTTGCTGCTACCAATGTGCTTTTTACTTATTGCTGTATCTTTGGCCCTAATGTGCTGTGCCATAAACAACGAAGCCATGGTAGAAGAGCTGGTATATAATTACCGTAGGATGCTTTTTTACCCGGTAAATTTATTTTAACGTTCTATCATTAAGCTAGAGAGATGCTTGTAGATTACACCAAATACCTGACTTTTATCTGTACTTTTTCGATTGAATGTCAATGAGTAACGATTCAGAATAACTGCTTGCCTGAGCAAATTTATCAATTTAGTTGAAAGACAAAAATGTAGAAATGTAAAATCCTATATCTTCAGTTTTTGACATAGAATGCATGAACATGTGGCTGAGTAGTCGTGCTTTTATGGCTCGTCGAAGGCCCAAGTTTATGCCTGCAAGTGCTGCCAGTATCTTTGCATTGGCAGCAACTGTATTTACCATATATATTGTTTGTTCAAATCAATTTTTTTGTAATTATCTTAAAATCGCTCAGTGGCTGAAGCCTCTGCCCCACAAACCCCCGATGCCTCCAGACGTTTTTTCCCCAGACCCCTGGCCATTTTCTCTTTGGGATATTCTGTCCATCCCTTGGGCAGTTTCTGGGAGCATCGCTGTGCTAAATCAATATATGCTAATGGTTCTTCAGTTTAATGCACATGTTGTATTTCAATTAAATGTACAGGATTTTCCACTTCCCTCGTTGACTGGTCGTCGTTTTAACCCAATGAAATCAGTTGGAAGCCGTCGAGCATCAAACAAACGCACTTCCAAGTCGTTTTTAAGAACAATAACATGTTTGCCGCTAAGCGAAATTTGTGAACGCCCTGGGCCAGGTATGAAGCAGATTGTAATACCCAGAGGAAAGCAACGTGAAAAACTTCATAATATTGTCACTGCATAAAAGTAATCTGTACATCTTAACGGCTGCGCCCTTGAAATTACTCCACAATGATGATTCTGCTGCTAACATTGCTGGAAATGAAAACGTCGCCTTACAAGATAAATGTTCAGAAACATATCAACAGGTGCTAAATTTTGTTTGCTTGTTTTTACTCGATGCAAAGGCTTTAATCTTTGTTTTTTTAGAGATGTGGCGTGAACATGGACTCTACGCATGATGAGGTGTTATGCAGTATGATATGAACTAAGATGGGCACTTACTTAAGTAGATAATTTGAGTCGTTGAGTCATTTCATTAATACACAGAGCCTGGTGTAAGAAAAGTTACTCTCATGAGGCGGCGACGAGAAGCAGTAACAATGCATCTCTGCTTTGATAACTTTTAAAACCAAGGATATTTTCATGTGTGTCCGTTTAATATTGTTCGACACAAAATTGTATGTAGCGTGTGAGACAATGTTATTAAAAAAACTGGGTGTGTACAAACCTGTTCTTGCTGCTGTAAATATTTCAGTATTTTCTTGTACTTTTAAAGCGGAAGATTCGTCATGTACGTTGTAGCAAATTATGATCTTTTCAACTGGAGCCAATTGTATTCCTCCTTTGGGATTGATACCTCATCCATCACTTCAGTTTACAACCAGCCGATTTCCTATAGCAAACACGTGTGCTAATTGTTTAAGCATTCCATTAGAGCACGACGTATACGAAAATTTTAAGGAAGCAATGGAGTTTGGATTTTTGAACTGCGCTGGGTTTGGTTTGCCCTAATTTCGCAAAAGCTTGGATTGTTCGTTTTTTGTTCTTTTATTTTGTGTGTCGTTTTTTATAGCATGCGCTATTGTGCTTATCTTTAAATTTCATTCCTTTCCAAAGCGGTTAGTAACAACGTAGTCTATACCTATAAGCTCAGGAGGTGAAACCAGTACTGTGGCCGATAGGTTTACTGCGAAACACTTCATCTGTCTGTGGGAAATTATTGACCGACATGCTTGCAAGCCTAACACTCATTTACGATCATAGTGTGCCCTAAAACTGCAAAACAAGTTTCAGCCCTTGAAAATCAACCGCAAAGCAATGTTCATATCTATTTATTTATGTGCTTCATGGCAAAATACGGGAGGCGTGCGTAAAGTTAAAGGAACGCGTTACAATGTGTTTTCGGAGATCTACTGCTTGTATTCGCAGTTAATGTTTTTCTTAGGTTGGGCAATGAAGATAGCTTAAAAATTTTGATATACCGTTACTCGACGCTAATTTTTTCTGGCAGTTGCAGAAGCCCATTCTAAGAGACCACTGAAGAAATTTGGAGACCGCCAACAGCTTTAAAAAAGCTCTTGCATTATCGAAATTTAGGAATATTTATCGAAAACACCAAATGCAGGAATTGAGCCATACTGTATTTCCAAAAGATGCGACAATGCATTGCCAAACTTAAGCATCGCGTTTGAAGCCAGCTACGATGGCTAGTGTCGGTGCTCTATTTCTTTGAGTTAAATTACCACCGGTGGTTATCTGGAATAAAATGCAAAGAAATCATGATTAAACTTGTAAGAATCGACAAACAAAATGATAAAAAGGAAAAATTCTCATTCGTACTTTCAGATTTAAAAGTACGTCACGATAAAATTGGCTCAAGTAAAACATTAAGAATGGCGATTGCCTAGTCGAAAATTTATCTACGCTTCAAAATCACTTGCATTATTTCGTACGTTTAAAACGATACAAGCTCAAGGCAGAGGCGAACCTGTACGAGAGTTTACTTCTGAAGGGACACGACATTAAATAATCGTTTTTGTGCAAACCAATATTGCTGTTCAAAATTTTTAGCCTAAAATCTCCGCAATAAATTCTGCGACAAATTTGTACAAATCCTTTAAAGTCATATGCCGATTTACAAATAGCAAAACTCTTAATTGTCGATTTTGTTCTTCATTCAAGGGATTGCGAATTGGTGGGACTACAATATTGTTGCTGCTACGGGCAGCGATACCACGTATGTCAATCGTACCAGACGGATCCAACTGCTGCAATTGAAGAAGTCTATAATTTAAGTTGTACAACTGTAACGGTGTTTGGTTGCCTTCAGTTGACAAACAATGGTTGTTATAAGCATTCACAAACTCTTGTAAACAGGCATTAATTTTAGGCAAGTATACAAGATGCAAGCAGAATAAGTCCGCTTCATTAGTTGAATTCAAAATACCTGCATCCTCCAGTTCTGAAAACTCGTTATAAAAACGATTAACCACTTGGGTGTTAATGTTGAAGTGCAATCGCTCTACTCGTTGGTTATGCACGGAACTACCGATAATGAGAGCATTGGTGTTGGCACGTTCGAGAAGCATATACTCCCAAACTCCAACATTTTCTACACCATGATCGGTGCGCACTCTTAGCGGCAAACCATATGTATGCACAGCATTACGAAAAAGTCGCAAAACAGTTTCTGCTTTATTGCTGTTTGCGCAAGAGCAATACGTAATCAAACGACTGTAGCCGTCTATTCCTGCATGCACTACCAACTTCCACTTGATAAGCTTATGTGTGCCGTCTAAATGCCACACATAATTAGGGGCAGGAGCATGATACGTCCTTCTGCGAATTGTGTGCAGTCTTCTTTCAACAACACCTTGTGGATCGATCCTGTGGATGCTGTCACGTAAGCGAGAACGCTGAACGTGGATACCACGGGCTTTAAGGTGACCCGCAAGCATTACTTCTCCCGCAGCAGGATGCGATTCTTTAATATCACGAACAGCTTCATCCAGTTGAGCGGTTGTTGTGCAACTAAAACATCAAACAGGTTCGACTGTCATTAAACGTTTTGAGTATTTACACTTCGAGTGTATTAACAGCTCAGATGGCCGAGTTGTAGAGAGCGTCCGTCTCGGGAGCTGTAGACTTGGGTTTGATTCCGAGTCGGGTCAAACCAATGACTTTAAAATTGGTATTCACAACTTCCGTGCTTGTCGCTCAGCGTTACAGGGACAGTGTGAACAAGCTGGCAAGCTTACTTGTTGTGCCGTTGGGAAAGGCACTTAGCGGGATTCCCCCATGTTGGTGCGGTAGACAGATGACTGGCAACTCCTAAGCGAGCTCGTATAGCGCATTGATCGCTTTCTCGTGATAGGAGGATAAATGTGCAACTACATAAATACCAAAAAAATAACAATTTACGAAGTAGATATGTGAACACAAAATTTTTAATTCGTTTCGGTACCGCACCTGTATTTGAAGGGAAAAAGATTTTCTTTCATTATTTTGTACAAAGTTGGTCTCGTTATGGAGAGAGATTCAGCAATTTGTTTCAGGGGAAGTTTCAAACTAAGAAGACTTTTCAAATGTTCAACATTCACTTCTTTTCTTTTTCGACCCTAAAAAATTAATCCTGGTAATTGTTCAGAGGCTTTTGGAAGTGAAGACCTTTTTTTCCAACTAGGTTTAACCGGAAAATCAGGGGCTTTTGAAAGTGAAGACCTTTTTTTGGTATTCAACTACAGTTTTGGGTAAAACTATGGGTATTTGGCAGTGGGTTCGGTGATAACGTTGAATGCACTGAAAAGTTCGGTGGTTACATAAAGGTTAAGAACCACTGCCCAAAAACATTCTTTTCGCAGCATTCTTGTTGATTTTGTGTATGAACTTGTTGCCACTGCTTATTTAATTTTTGTTATAATTGGTAACTTAAACAATAAATTTCTCTTCTGTTACCTATAAACCTGCCAGCTATTGCCGTTGGCGCAAGAAAATTTAATTAAAACAAACTAACCTTTGCAGTTGTAGAATGTCATTTTCTGACGACATTTATAACTAGTTCTGAATGATTAGTCAAAAAAATTGTGAAGTAGACGGACTTTGTTGGGACAACCTTAATAGGTACAACCTCAACTTGAACATCCGTTTGTCCATTTTAAACATATATACTAGAGCTCCTTAAAAACCATTGACGTAAAACTTTGATGTTTAGCCTATCTTGTTGACATGAGCATTTTTACAAGCAAAAGCCAAGCTTAGCAATGTATGATGAAGCAAATTTTTTTTTATGAACTTGAAAATGGACTCAGTAATGTAGCCCAATCATCTTAAACTGCCGTAAGTGGAATTAGTCATTGAATACGGACGTAAAGTTTCCCCAAATTGACTTTCACTGTATAGGCTAAACAACTACTTCTAGTGGTAAAAAATAGTGTATCTCATAAAATATACGGCTTTTAAAGTTGTAAAATACAAAAAATGAGTATATGATGCTAAAAGAAACAATACCTTTGCAGTAATTGTTGCAGGACTTTGCACAACTTCAGACTCATCGTTAAGCATTGAGATACGGGTAGTCATTGGTTGTAATGGATCGTTAAATATAACAGCTATGGAACCAGATGGTAAATCATTGCCACTGGAGATTGCTCTTGAATTGGTAGATTCTTGGTTAATACTATTAGTACTCATTTCAGAAAGCTATTTCTTCTGCACTACACTCTGATACCAGTACTTCCAACAATTTTGTAAAAACTTTTGATACACAGCAAAATGAAAACTTTTAAACCCTGTACATCATAAATACATATTAACAATATATCTATGCATTACAATAATTAAAATATTAGTCCCCAGTGAAAAATAGTGTGGTTTAAGTGAAGATTAACACGACCTGAAAAAATTTACAACCTTGCGTACCGGTACCATGCAACATGACCACGGTGGCCTAACCTACATCAGACTAGATAAAATTCAACCTAGTCTAAGACCATGAGAGAATCATGTTTTAGATTAGTCTGACCTCATGTTTTTGTACAATAGCTAATCGAATGAGCTTCTCTCTTTTGATGCACCTCTACCAGCACACTATACATGTCATTGCAAATTTACAACAAAACTGGTAGCTTGAAGCAAACAAGGACTAAAGAACTTTGCTCACTGCCTAAGGCACTACAGTGTACTGGGTAAGTTGGAGCATTGTGTAAATTTGCGCTCCACTCGTTAGATATTTCCTCTTGTTACTTTACGGTCTTTTTGTTAAAATTTGTTTCTCCTAGTCCTTGTTTTTGCTTTCAGACCCATTAGGTTGTCTTCATGTTAGCAAGTAGGCTACCGGTAACTGATTTTGTTGTGGGGTTAGATATAGCTGAGCCTTCTCTATTGTCACTTAACTTAAAAAACCCACCAGGTTGCATGGATTTGCGAACCGTAGGATTGTGATAGAACTGTAGAATCGCCTTCCTGCCTTAGGGTGCTAAGATTTCTTGTAATTAGTTAGTTAATGTTTTTTATTTCCGTGCCGTCAACACAAGAATAATATTCAAAAATAATATACAGTATAATTGGACAGCACGAGAAAAGGGAAGAAGCAGCAAAACGATAAACGTTGTATCATGCAAGGGGAGAATAGAAGATCAAGAAAAGTAACATGAGAAGCATGGTTGCAGCACCCGAAAGTTGTAATGTTGCACCTCTGTGACTAGATTACTTGTCATGTGCTACCGGTACCAAACTTGTGATTTTTTACATTTTTTTCCAACCAAGTGGTACACAAAGTATTTTCTGAATTCCTAATTTCGCTAGATAAGGTGTCCCAAACAGCACTTTAGCAGTTTCGCTGATGACTGCATCAATAAAAAGGGTTAGCCAAAAGTCTAATAGGCCTAGGCTTATTTACATAGCAGCAAAAGTCACATTCACCTGTACAGTGATGCAATTTCTATGCAGAATGATTAACTTACTAAGATTTAGCATGTGGCACATCTTGGCATTTGCTGATGTTGACCTGGATTCTTTTACAAAGAATTAGCCCATTGGCCTATTTTAGAACCACAGGTCAAAACGGCTTGCATGACTAAAAAGAGCCTAGACATGCTTTTTCAACTACAGCCTATTACAATCTAAACATAGTGTATAGTCTAGTCCACTGCAATAACAGTAGATACTACTGTAGATAGTTATGGATACCAGAATCAGCCTTTACCCTTAACCATTATTGCAGATACCGCAAAGGCGCAAACCCACGATTTCTACCACCGTTGTCAAATTTTCTTCGATTCAAATTTTTTTAATAATACAACGGGTTTTGCATGAGAAATTCTGATATAATATATCAGAACAGTCTGATTTGTAAATGTGCCCAAAACGAGTAGAATTTTTTGATTCAAACATATCAGAAATTCTGATATAATATATCAGAACAATCTGATTGCTAAAGTTTAAAAATCTTACCCAACAGCTGGAACGGATCCAGAAAATTTTAGTGGGGGGATGCAGATTTGAATTTGGTTGAGTGTTAACTAGATACAAAGACGTCAGACGTTTAGACCTGGAATAGGGCGTCAATGTTTCATGTCAGGGGCGTATTCAAAGTTTTTTTTTTTGGGAGGGCAACAAATTGTGACATCTTTTAGCGTATAAGCATATGTTTTTCCGGCAGAGTAAATTTGAAGCAAATTGAGGAAAAAACGACTATAGGGGGTCCGGGGGCATGCTCTCCCGGAAAAATTTTGAAACTTTACATGATGTAATGGTCTTTTTAGTGCTTTTTAAGAACAAATTTTGATCAAACTTTTTGTCTTTTATTCGGAGTCCTTCACCAAATATGATGCATTTTGTTTGCACATTTTCAATTTATGCGTGGTTACTTCAGGCTAGCAGTGGATCCAGAAAATTTTGGTGGGGGTGCAATTTTAAATTGGGATGAATGTTTGCTACTGTAAATGCAAAAACGGTAGAGGTGTAGACGCGGAAAGAGCGTAAATAAGCCCTTTGTAAATGTTTCATGCTGAGGCGTGATCAGGAATTTTTTTAAGGAAGGGACACCAAACTTCAACATTATTTTATACGTAGTTTTTTTCGGCAGAATTAATTCAAAACAAGTTGAGGAACAAAAAGAGGCTTCAGAGGTCCGGGGGAATGCACCCCCGGAAATTTTTTGAAAATTCACGTACAGTAATGGCAATTTTACTGCATTTTGAGCAGATTTCGGGCAAACTTTATTGAAATTTTTTGCCACTAATTTTGAGTGCTTCACCGATATCGATACATGGAGTTTTACGAACCGGGTTTCACATAAGCCGACCAGATAACGTTTTGTTTCTCTTTGACTAGAGGCATCTTCTTTGATGCAGGACTTCAACAACGCTGCTTTCTTCGTACCGATCTTAAACATTTTAACCACTTTTCGAGCAACGTTTTTAGCATTTTGTATTGCTGAAACTTTTACAGCCGCAGAAGCGCTCAAATCACAGTCTTTACCTAGTCTGGAAGCTTCATGAAATTTCGGTGCAAGGCAGTGTCGGAGTAACTTTAATTGCGCCACCTGGCCATAGCCAAACACTTTTTAGTTTTGAATCTGTGAAAGCAATGTCAAATAAATGCAGATTAGACGATTCTTGGACAAATGGGTCCCGGACAATTGGGTCCCGGACAAATGGCTCCTGGACAAATGGGTCCGGGACAAATGGAGGTGGAGTCAGTAAATGGGGTCTTGGAGCAAATTGGCACATGGGGAAAATGAATATGGGGCAGATGATGGTCATCTGGGGAAATGGGTATTTGGGGAAAATATATATTTGGGGGAATGGAGCACCGGGGGAAATGGGCACTGGTCCAAATGGACACCAAGGCAAATGGACATTTGGGGAAAAGAGCTGCCCCAAGTGTCTGTACTCACTTCCCCAAATGTTTACAAATGGGCATTAGCGCAAATGGGCACTTTATTGGGGCAAATGGACATTTGGAGGAAAGGGGTACCCCAAGTGCCCGACGCTTATTTCCCCCAAATCTATGCTAATGAGCACTGGAGAAAATGGGCACTTGGAAAAAATGCACATTTGGGGGAAAGGGGTACCCCAAGCAAATGTTCATTTGCCCCAAATATTTACAAATGGGCACTGGGGCAAATGGACATTTGGGGGAAGGGTTACCCCAAGTGTCCTGCGCCCATTTTCCCCAAATGTTTACAAATGGGCACCTGAGGCAAATGGACATTTGGGGGAAAGGGATAGGCCTAACCCACGTGCCCTATGCCCATTTCCCCAAATGTATGCAAATGGGCACTGGGGCAAATGGGCACTGGGGGCAAATGGAAAGTTGGGGGAAAGGGGTACCCCAAATGCCTCAATGAGGTACCTCAAATGCCCTTTGCCTATTTCCCCCAAATGTTTACAAATGGACACTGGGGCAAATGGACATTTGAAAAAAAGGGGCATCCCAAGTGTCCTGTGCCTATTTCGCCTAAATTTTTTCAAATGGGCAGCGGAGAAAATTTCCCCTCTGCTCATTTGAAAAAATTTGGGGTAAATGGGCGCAGGGCACTTGTGATACCTCGTTAGGGCACTTAAGGTACCCCTTTCCCCCAAACGTCCTAGTGCCCATTTGCCAAGGTACCCATATGCAAACATTTGGGGAAATGAACACAGGGTTCTAGGGGTACCCCTTAGGGAATTTGGTGTAGCTTACCCCTTTTTCCCAAATGTCCATTTTTCCAAGTGCCCATTTGTCGTGGTGCTCATTTCCCCAAGAACCTATTATTTGCTCCAAATATTCATTTTCCCTAAGAGCCAAGTTGCTCCAAGTCCCCATTTACTTCGGTGCCCATTTGCCTCGAGCGTTCTTTTGTCATTTATCCGGTGTCCATATGCCCCGGTACCCATTTGCCCCAAGTGTCCGTCTACTCCATATCCCCCACATATCCATTTGCCTAGGTGCCCACGTGCCGTAGTGCCCATTATTTCCCCAAATCTCCATTTGCCCCGGTGCCCCATTTGCCCCAAATGCCCATTTGTTCCAAATACCCAATTGTCCGTGACTCAACTGTCTGGGACCCATTTGTTCGGGACCCAGATGTATGGGCCCCAATTATCCGGTAACAGAACAGAACATGTTTTATTCGGCAGGTAGAAAATATAGCACACAGTAACATATCACACGTTAAAAATGCGCTACATAATCTAAAGCCGTGGAATGCAGCGCAAGAGCAAAGCTCACCGAGGCAACTGCCACCACAAACCTTGAAATCACAATGTGCTATCTTCAAAAATTATCAACGAAAACGAAAAAAACAAAAGCAAAATCATTAAGCAGAATGAGATTACTTATACGCTGAAGCAAACTATTCACAAAAATATATACAAAATACACTCCCAAGTTTGGTTTGAACAGAAAGCAATTGTCCAGGGGTTTAACATACTGGTAACGTGAAATGGTTTAATGTATATATATTTTTTAATCATACTTGTTAATTAGAATATGTCTACATTCTTTCTTAAATCGATAAAATGTGTAAGATTTGATTGTAGGGGGAATCTGATTCCACATTTTGACTCCAAGAAATTTTATGGATTTCTTTCCACTGTTTGTTCTTACGGAATTAAGATAGTAATTTTGATTAGATTTACTTCTAGTATTATAGTGATGAGCTTGTTCGATGGGCAAACAATAAGGGTCAAATATTTCGGAAAGAGATTGTGTGTTGTACAAGTACATAAATTTGCTGAATTCGAAGTTATAAATATCAGCAATTTTTAAAATGTTTAAGCTTTTATGTAAAGCATTAATGGTAACGCGATGTTTCCATGTGGATTTGTTAATTATTCGCAGAACTTTGTTTTGAAGAATTTGAATAGGTTTAATTTCAGTTTCTGAAACGCTGCCCCAACCAAGAATTCCGTATAAAATATGTGAATAGAAAAAAGTGTAATGTAAAGCTATAAGATTTTGTTTGGTTAGGTAATTTTTCATTTTCGCTATTATGCCAACTCCTTGCGATAGTTTCTTACGTAAATTAGATATGTGTGATTTCCAACTTAAATCTTCGTCCAAGAGTATTCCTAAATATTTAATTGAGTAACATCTGTCGATTTTAACTCCCTTGATTTTAACATCAAAATCGAAGGATTCAACGCATTTATTTTTGAACGGTTTTATAAGCAAATACTTTGTTTTAGTGTAATTTAATGATAGTTTATTAGCATTTAACCAGTGTTCTACTTTTACTAATTCTCTGTTAACATTTTCATTTAATTCATTGATTTTCACTTCACTTAACATCAAAGCTGTATCATCTGCGTAGAGTCTAGTTTCAAATTTTGATGCTTTTGGTAAATCGTTAATGTAAATTGAAAAAAGTAATGGACCTAAAATAGAACCTTGAGGTACACCACAAGTTAAAGTTTGTTGAAGGGAATATGTATTATTGATATGAACAGTTTGTTTCCTATTTGTTAAGTAGCTTCTAATTAAAGTTAAAAAGTTACCTCTAATTCCATATTTTTCTAACTTGTTTAAAAGGATCTTGTGATTTACAGTATCAAACGCTTTTGACAGATCTAGTAATATCAAGCAAGTACTGTAATTGTTATCACGTAAATTTTGTAACTTATTTGTAACATCTGAAATAACATGATTAGTTGAATGTTTAGTTCTAAAACCGAACTGTTCGTTTGCTAAAACGTTGTGAGTAGAGAAATAATTGTTTAAACGGTTACCGCTATAATTTATTTTTCGGTATCGGTATAAATAATTTTTTCAAATATTTTGGAAAAAGGTGATAGGATCGAAATTGGCCGATAGTTCGTAGTTTTATGAGTAGGCCACTTTTGTATAAAGGCGTCACTTTAGCGATTTTAAGTCTATTTGGAAATGACCCTCGCAAAATGCATTTGTTAAATAAGTTTGAGAGAAGTGATGATGTAATTTCAGAAGTCATTTTTAGAAACCTAATTGGAATGTTTTCAATGCCAATTGCTTTTTTTTCATTTAGATTCACCAATTCGCGAAAAACTTCAAACTCAGTACAAGGTTCGAAAAAAAAAGATACTGGAGATGATGAAATAAAATTAAGAAGGTTCTTTTCAGAGGAAGTTCCACTAGAAGTAATTTTTGTTGCCATGGTTGGGCCTATTTTAACAAAAAAATCATTTAATTCGTTGCAGATGTCTTTGCACTCAGTGAGAATCACATTATTATCGTGACAAGTTTGTTTATTGGATCTTTTTGATTTCGATTTCTTTGCAAGATTTCGTTTATTAGCTTCCATTGTTTTGAAAGATTATTTTTATTCATTTGGATCATATTAGCATAATATTTCTGTTTAGCAGCTCTCTTTTACACTTGTTAATAAGTTACAATAGTTTTTGTAGTTCTTGATCAAAGATTCGTCATTCTTTTCATAGCATTGCTTAAACATTGCATTTTTTTTCTGAATAGATTTCAAAATGCTTTTGGTTATCCAGGGTTTAGTTTTTAATCGAGTTTCCTTTCTAGTCTGAGGGCGTAAGGGTGCATGTAAATTTACTATCTCGGCAAATCCGTCTAAGAATTTGTCTATTACTTTATCTGGATCCAATTCATCATCTTGTACGTTGTTTATTGTTGAAACTAACATATTAATATCATTTAAAAAGTTTGCTTCATTAAAGTTTTTCATATCGCGAGTTAATTTTTTGTCCTGTTTTTTAATTGTTTTCTTTCTTAAGCAGCAAAAAGTTGGAAGGTGGTCAGAAATGTCGTAAGTAAGAACTCCCCGATTGGATATATTATTTGTCATATTTGAATAAAGGTGATCTAGTAAGGTCGCAGTGCTTTCTGTAATGCGGTTATCCTGGTGCCCATTTGTTCGGGGCCGGTGCATTTGAGTTCCCAATTGTCCGGGACCGATTTTCCTGGTACCCATTTGTCCTGGTGCCCGTTTGTCCTGGTGCCTTATTGTCCGGGACTAGGAATGTCCATTACCGAATCTCGAATCGAGTCGAATCCTAAATGATTCGGAATCTTTTTTTGATACTGCCGATTCGAAATGAAAAAAAACATATCAATGCGATGCAGTTGCGTCACTTATCTCGGAGAATTAATAGCATAAACACAGTCACGCATTTGCACTATAACAGCGACAGCGCAGTGGTGCACACGCGTGTTTAAACAGGGACCAGGGTGCGCTGATATTCGTAGATAGTGGTGATGCACACACGCGAGTAAACTGCACACACCTACTGCGCAAGCTTATGCGACAAACATACGCAATTGGCAATGACTGATCGCTGTTTGTGACGATCGTGCGTATTAAAGGCGCGTTTACCGACACGCGGCAACGCGACACGCGACTAAAGTTATAATAATTGGTTGGCGGTACAGAACTTGAGAATAGCTTTGAAAAAAGCCGTTTTCGCGTTAGACTTCAAGAAACCCTCTGTCATAACTCTTTAAGAGCTTTGAGAAAAGCTGTTGTCCCAGTAACTCTTTTTAAGTAGCTTTGAAAAAAGCTGTTATCCCAGAAGCTTTTCGTGACGCACTCTTCAGTGGGTAATCGCGTCAAAGTGGAAACGAGAAAGCAAGGCCTGGCGATTCATAAATATCAGTTTCGGACGGTAGCGAAGCGGTAGTTACATCAACGAATCCAATCGAGCGCGGGAAAGTCACGCACAGTTCTGATTGGACAAGTCGTGCGAACCTAAATTCTACTTGAACAGTTTAAGAGTATAGACAAACTCTTTCTGTTTGCATAGATTAGGTCGCCGTACTTTAATGTAGCTTGCTTCGAGCAGACTAAGATGGAAAGGGCTGCGCGCAGTGTCCAGAATAGAGAATTGATCATCGTTGTAACTGGCAGCACATTGCAGGGAGTCGAACCGTTTAAAATATCGCTCCGATTCAGGTTCAAGGAGTTTAATTTTTACCGGTTCAGTTCCGGTTTAGGTTCAAGACTTTTCAAAAATTTGGGTTCAGGTTCGGTTCGGGTTTAGTTGCAACAAAATTTAAAGGTTCGGGTTCATCGAAACCAAATTTTTAAGGTTCAGGTTCGGTTTAGGTTCACTAAATCCAAATTTTAAAGGTTCCGGTTCGGTTTGGGTTCACCGAAAAAAAGCGGTTTTTATCGGTTTGCGGTTCAGGTTCACTTCAAAATCTTTAATTTGGCCAAAAACTAAATTATGGTCTTATATTATTAAAATAACGAAATATAAATTGCATGCCCGAATCAATGGTTAAATAAAATGTAAAAACTCATTGAATTTTAAAAAGCAGAAAGAATGTTGCAAAGGTTGGAATAGGTCAGTGCTTTATCGTTCTGATGATGTTGGTCGTCAGTACCAACGAAACGTCAACAAATAAAAAACTTGACTAGATTTGGTTGAGGTTATTGTAAAATTACGGGAAGAACGAGAAAAAGCTTCAAGTAAGCAGAAAGAATGTTACGCATCGCAGCACATGTCTAAAAATTTTTATTAATATTTTTTAAGAATCAGCTCAGGTTCAAACATTGTCACTAAACGATTTCTGTTCAAGTTTATGTCCACAAAATATTATAGGTTCGGGTTCACTTGCATAAAATTTTAAAGGTTCGGGTTCGGTTCAGGTTCACAGATATGAAATATTAAAGGTTCGGGTTCGGTTCAGGTTCAATGATCTCAAATTTATACGGTTCAGGTTCGGTTCGGGTTCACCGAAAAAAAGCGGTTTTTACCGGTTCGCGGTTCGGGTTCGGTTCGACTCCCTGGCACATTGGTTGTTTTCTAATAAGTGTTGTCCAATTGCCGAGTCACATTCTGGAGTGGGTTGTTTTCGCTTGCACGCTCGGTTAGGTTGCACTCGCTGGGAGGCTGTGTGCTGTCGTAGCCATTTCGGAACATGCTGCGTGATGCGGTCTTGAAGTCGTTGAGCTGTTCTACCAACGTACCAACTGTCACAGTGGCACTTACACTCATAGATGACGGAACTCTTTTGAATGGCAAGTAAAGCATCCTTCCGACTTGCAGGCAGCACTTGTATGGAGACAAATACAGTCCGTAAAGCCACGGATCCATACAGTTTTCAAAGCTACCCAAAAAGAGTTACTGGGACAAAGAGCTTTTTTCAAAGCTCTCAAAGAGTTATGACAGAGAGTTTCTTGAAGCCTAACGCAAAAACAGCTTTTTTCAAAGCTATTCTAAAATTATAATGTTAGTAAATGTAGAA
The DNA here is from genome assembly GCA_964006365.1 of Trididemnum miniatum. Lineage (NCBI taxonomy): Eukaryota > Metazoa > Chordata > Ascidiacea > Aplousobranchia > Didemnidae > Trididemnum > Trididemnum miniatum. The sequence continues at coordinate 22,657,448 of OZ023248.1, read as the reverse complement.
GGATTTTCCAGATTTTCGCGTGATCAGTGTACAGTAAAATAAAACTAACAAGGTGCAAAAAACTGTTGTCGCGTCTCGGTAAACGCACCTTAAAGGTGTGTTTATCGATACGCGGCAAGCGGCAACGCGATTACCTAATTTTTTTGTTTATTTCATTTTGACGTTGAACTGGTGGTGCGGCAACGCGATAAAAACCACGCGATATCAAGGAATTGTACCTGTACAATTTTTACCGCTTCATCGCCCGGTATTAAAAAATGTTTGAAGTAACCTTGACGACAGAAATGAGACAATGCACGTGTGATTGTTACGACATCATTGAACAATCAGCTTGCTTGACGCAGGCTAACAAATTTTTTATCGCTTTAATCGCAGGCCAGTATGATTTGTAATGGTAATCGCATTGCTGCGTATTGGTAAACGCACCTTTGTATCTGCTTCCTCAGCTCCGTCAGAGAGAGCTTTTTCAAGCGCCGGCCTTACCGTAACAAAATTACGAAACAGACTGACAAGCGAACATGTGGACGTGGAGGCCATAAACTTTCTTCATATGAATGAAGATGTGTTGCAAATAGGCTTATCTGTAAGTGTATTTTGTGCATTTTTTTAAGTACACTTGATGATTTTGCAGCATTGCATTGTGCTCATTTTGTTAGCCTCCCAAAGCAGTGGTATGCATCCCCCAACCATCACTTTTCATCAATGTTTTTGATGAATACAATTTTTTCATAACTTTGACTCTCTTCGATAACAAAAATCGTTACACTAGTCTGTAAGCTGAAAATTCTACGAGCTTTAAAACAGGAATTTGTTCCGAATTTCTAGGGGCTACTTTTTGAAAGAAAATTATTAAAGAGTATGGTCACACAAACTTTTTGTAAAAAGTTCTCCAAAAAATATCTTGCAGTATTTTAGTAATTTAACTTTCAAGAAATTGCGCATGAATACAAACGTGAGAGTTGAGTCGAGTTACGTGCAACACGCTTATCCAATGAAAAAAAAGAACACTTTAGGGCATTCCCCATATTTCCAAGGAAACTAAACGCCAAAGCGATTGGCGATAATAGTAATCCGTAAGTATAGGTCCAAGTTAATCAAAGCAAATTTGATTTGAATCAATTTTGATTCGAAGCCGTTTTATAACTTACATTTCAAGACTTATATCAAGCTCAAAAAGTGATATGGGGCATAGTAGACGACAGAGAAGATACTGATGGGGTTGGATAAAACAAATCTTTCGAAGTTCGTCGTTACTATTTGACCAAGCGTTCATTCCATATCAAGTCCCAGCAACTCTGAGGCCAAACATCTATCCTTTCACCACCTCAGTTCTAAGTAGTAAATTTAAAGTGCACTTCAATAAGCATTAATCCAAAAATCTAGATGCGAAGGTATGGCTGTGCATTTACTAGATTGGATCTTGCATTTTCGCAAGAGGTTTAATCAACGTAAATCAGTTCGGTTCAAATACATCTATTACTTGACATTGAAAATTTTATTTATTTACGGTATTTTATTTGTTTAAATCAGGCACAACGATGCGGTATGCAGTCACAGAACACAAGCATACCCAAAAAATAATAATACGGTACTGGTAATAATAATAACAAAAGCAAATTTAACGTGACTGAAACACAACATTGTTTTAACGTGACTGAAAATTTTTTTAAAGCGAAATAACACATCCGAATCAGCAATAATTCGTCGATGGAAACCATAAACGCTCTTACGCATATGAGCATCAAAGGTGGAATATTGGCATTAACTTAACACAATCTAGTGCTGACATACCTTGGTATACCGCGTTAATGAACGAAAAGCATTGTCACACGCGACTCGAATCTCGTTATTGCTTGACCTTAATTAATTACACTACAAATGAGCTAAGTACATATCCGCGCAAAATATGACATTTTTTACTAGTTAAGATCATATATGGAATTGAGATCTAATGGTGTTAGCAGCACTATATAAATAAGAAGCTTGCCTGGTAATGTCAGCATCATTTTTATACTTTAATTACATCAGTAACAAATTTAATAGCACAGTTATCCAACTTGATGTTAGGTTGGAAGTCTAGTAAGCAAAGGAGAAGAAGAAAGCATACCCACAGTCTTATCAGGATTAAATTTAATTTCATGAGTCAGAGCATATTTTTCGCACACCTGCAGCATTTTGCGTAGTCCCTTAACACTCCCAAGAGAAGTTACAAAGGTCATCAGCAAACATTAGGTGATTTATTTATACAGTTACCAATGTAGCAACCAGCTCTGATCTGATTTAATGCAGAAGACAGGCTATTAGTATGTAGAGCATACAAATAAGGAATCAAAGTACCACCACGTCTTATGCAACGTTACTGAGCATAAAAAAGATAAAAAACAAGTTCCCCATTTTACAACCATTTGTAATGTGACTACTAAAAACTAAGCAAACAAAACAGAGAGGGGCATTATGTTCAATCGAACTATGAAATTAAATATTGTGACTAACTCGATCCAAGCTTTCGAAGGATCAACAAAGACAGAAAACACTGGACTAACTCGTTCATTATAATGGCCAACAACCTGTTTTAAAGTAAAAACACACAAGTCAGTACTATGCTTTGCTTTAAAGCCAAATTGGTTGTCACACATAGAAAGAAAAGCAATTTAGTAGAATCCAAAGTGACTCGTAGAATGTTGCTTCATGTGCAGATGCTGACACATTTGCAAAATGAAATACTGGCACTGAAAAATTAGCAGTCGTTATAAAATACTGCAAGAATCAAAAAATGCATATGGGCTAAACTACACAACAAATTCAGAGGTTAAGTTTACTTCCAATTGATGAACAATAAATCTGATCACACAAACCTCCATCAATAGTTCAAAAGGTTTCATTTGACTACTAGATCTTAATTCTCTTGAAGATGATATCATTTGGGAAATAGTGGGATCAGCATTTCCAATTCGTTTTCTGTGTTGTCGTAATCTTTTGTTGCAAATAAACCGCTTGTAAGAGACGCTCTGATAAGTAGGTGTTCATTCTTAGACTATATCATTGTGCAAAACTTTTGGTTCGAAAAATAAGCATCAGCATTTTGAAAAACTCACTCCTTTTCTGTTTCCGTTAGGTTAAACTCTTTCCACTCATCACATTTGGTTTTCAAAGTTTTCAGCCGAATGGCAACACTGTTTGTACTGGTATCTATGACAACACTGTTTGTACTGGTATCTAAACTCTTATTGTGAACTATGCACGTTCGACCAATAAGGCTAAACTGAAGATTACAATTGCTGTGTTGCATTGTTACAAAGCAAAATTCTGCAATAGTAATTAAACACAAGATATTGTTTAAAAATCACATTACCACCACACGCAAGCATAGAATAATCTGAGTTAAACAACCATAACGGGTCTTGCCTAGAGTAAGCCGTGTGCGTAAGGCGATGAAAGGTGTGAACGGCTTACTCTAGATGAGACCCAGCAACCTAACTACACTTATGGCCAACTAGTAGAGAGTACCGGCAATTGAAATGTGCTTTACACTTGCATTATATGGTAAACTAGCTTAAAAGTATATACTTTTCAGTTTCATTTAACATGCCCTTAAACAATTAAAAATGAACCCCGCAAAAGAACTGATAATCAGTACTGGTACCTAAGCCTAGTGCCGTACAAAACTTTTATTTTGCCAGTGACGTAAATGCCGGTATATATGTATATAAAATATAAAGGGTTTTCCAATGCTCTAGACACTTCCTTAAAAAACACTGCAGGCAGTTTATCTAGCAGCTTTAACAGTTTAAGGTGCCTTTCACCACCACATTTAGTTGGCAAATCTACTGGTTTAAAGTTGGATGTGGTAATGGTGAATAAGACTAAAGTGATTTTTTGATAAACCTACTAATAGAAATAGCATGATTTAACGGAATACACCTGAACAATGACTAGTCTATACCAGTACCGGTATAATTGGTTTGCTCGTAGTCTAGAGCAGTTGCACAGTGTATCATTCGTAGGCAAGGTACACTAGCTACCTGGATTCCCTTGTCTTCCTGCTTATTTATTTTGTTTCTTAATTTTAAACAGCATAAAAGTGGCCTTGAACGATTTAAGTTCGTTTCTGCTTTCTTTCAACCTAAGCTTAGTGTGTAATTGACTTCACATTCTTGCACTTTTGCAAGCCGAGTTGATGACTAGTTCCATAGAAACCAAGGGGAAACGCCCTAACTGCACATTATCTCATTGGACAAGCACTTTGTTACGTCGTTAAAACGTCATTGGTAAAAACAAAAATGTTTGTATTCATCCGCGTAGTTTAAAGTAAGATTGTAAAAATACTGCAGGAATTTAAGTGGAGAACTTTTAAATTTAAGTTATTCACACATTTTTGTACATAATTGTTAAAAAAATAATTAGCCCCTCGCTAGCCGGAACGACGTGAGAAGTTACAGCTTTCAGCTTACAGACTATAGCAAACATAAATCGAAATGTGCGACCAAAATGCATCATTTTGGTGAAGGGCTCAAAATTAAGGGTAAAAAATTTCAACAGAATTATTCTAGAAAAATGTACAAAAAGCACTAAAATGGCTATTTACGCTGCCTAAGTTTTCAAAAAAATTTTCGGGATAGTATTCCCCCCTACCCCCTTGGAGCTGTTTTTGTTTCTCGATTTGCCTTGAAGTAACTCTGCCGGAAAAAATGTCAAAATGTGCTCTCCTTCCACCCCCCTGAAGAAAATTCTGAATACGGCACTTGCACAAAACATTTTCAAAGAGCTTATTTACGCCCTTTTCTGGGTCTAAACGTAACGTCTTTACATTTAGTTAGCATTTAACCTAATTTAAAACCCCATCCCCCGCCAAAATTTTCTTGGTCCGCTCCTGGTGATGAGAGGTCAAAACTTTTGATCGTCAATAGGTTGTTTCAATAAAAAGCAGTATAAAACAGTCGATAACTTTAGCATGCTGAGCTGGCTAGCAATGGGATGCAGGCTATCGCTTCGCCTTGTAGGCACATGATTCGCCCGTAGATTGTTTGACAAATTATGAAATTTTTTGGATGCTGCAACCATGCTTCTCATGTTACTTTTCTTGATCTTCTATTCTCCCCTTGCACGTTACAACGTTTGTCGTTTTGTTGCTTCTTCCCTTTTCTCGTGCTGTCCAATTATACTGTATGTTGTTTATGCATATTATTCTTGTGTTGACGGTACGGAAATAAAAGACACTAACTAACTAACTATTTGTCAACTCCTTGTAAGATTGTATTGGTCAACTCTTTGTTTTAAGAACATAATGCAAATTTTCGATAAGATCTTGCTCTCATTTTTTTATTAGTTTCGTATCTTAATTGTCAGTAAATTTTGCACCTAATTCATTCTGCTTTTCAATTTTTTGCTTGGGATAATCTCCACAGATCCTTCCTCTAGTGCTCAGTTCTTACCGTACTTCACTGCTGCAAAAAAGCACAATATTTCAAAAATTCCTGGTTCCGCTTTTGATGCGCCGTCCCCCCAGCAAAATTTCGTTCCGCCGCCCCTGGAGGCATGGCCCCCGTGCCCCCCCTGGCTACGCCCATGGTTTGATCATACACGCACGAGGAAAATGCGTTGAGTTTCTTGTAGTCCGGAGAGCCTTATTTATGAAAATAAACGCATGAAAACACGGTTGTTGATACTGCACTTTATAAGTCAGGTAAGCCTACACCCCGTTGTTCAAAAAATACGGCAGTTGGAAACAGCTAAAAATCAATTAAACATACCTGCTGAGTGTGAAATACAAAAATTGTGTTATGTGTTTATTCCACACCGAGTAAACTTCCTTTTCTGTAATGAGAGTGTGCAGCCCGCGGCTGCAACATTTTTTCAAATGCGGCCCTCCGTACAAAAAGTTTGCCCACCCCTGATCCTGATTTAGCATATGGTTTCGCAAGTAATTAGTTACATAGCGCCACTACTAGTCATGTTTTAAGAACTTATTTTGACGGCTGGTGGCGCACTGTATATATGAACAATGAACATGGTTGCTTTCAATGCAGCAGACGTCATCATGTCGGTGGTGAGGGTGGGACCATGGTGGGACGGTGCTGCAGGATGACAGGAATTAAAGGGGAAATAGTAATACATGTTGAGACTCAGTGTGATTGTGTTGGTCAGTTGATATAGAAGTTGATTCAAAATGTATATCAGTATCTAGCTCACCCAGACCATAGTCATGAGTTTCTGTATTAGGCCTACCTTGCTGCAAAATTCTTTTCTTGACGGTTGAGATGGGCTGTTGAGAATTGAGCAGTGAGACATTGGGTAATTTTAAATCGCTGATATTCAACAGTCAGCAGTTTTTAAATGTCAAATGCGGGTATGTAGTTATGAACCACAATCTTACTGTGTTTGGTGCACTGTAGACTGACCGGTTTCTCTAATTATGGAATAGTATGGAATACTATGCCATACTATTCCATAAATAGAGAACATTCTAATTATGGAATAGTATGGAATAGTATGGCATAGTATGGCATAGTATGGAATAGTATGGAATAGTATGGCATAGTATGGAATAGTATGGTAAAGTATGGAATAGTAAGTAAGGCACTGTGGTATAGTATAGCAGAAATGGTTGATAGGACGTTTGGGGCACTAGAGTAAAGGGGCCCATATAAAGAGTCTAATTGAGGGTGAATGGCCCTCAGGGTTAAATGTGCCTCAGGCCTAAGTTAGGGCAAAAGGAGTCAAAGGTCCTCAGGGCAGGATGGTTGAAGCAGTAAATGAGCCCTAGGATTAAGATGTTAATTCAGAGCACTGGGGCATATCCTATGCATAACTGGGGCTCTAGGACCAATGGGCCTCAGGGCATTTGGGGCCATAAGGGATATGGGTCTCAGCATGTTTTGATCCCTGGCATAGCCGTAGGAGACAGGAATGCATACTATTCCATACTATGCCATATTATTCCATAGTATGCCATACTATTCCATAAATAGAGACACCCTAGACTGACTGGTCTACTAACCAGCTAGCTGATTTAGTCTGTGTACTGTTGGAGGCCTAGTTCTCAGGTTCTGTTGTATCTATATATACTGCGCACATGTTGAAAAATTGGGAAGAGCTGATGGGCATCGGACCTATTGATAATCTCGGCCTATTGGTATCTAGACTATTGCACTGCCCCTTCTGTATGTTATCTTTATATACCGGTAGTCTAGAAATAAATATAGTAGAATTGATACCAGTATTACCACACTGTATCAAATTTGAATGTAAAACGCTGCTGCACAGGACTGCTTGTTTATTTCTTTACATGACGTCGCTGTCACACTGGTATGACATCATCAGCATTAACTTAAACGTAAAACTTAGGTGATTATGGCCTAGTGCATAGTGATGGGGATGAGGTGAGTGACGTAGAGTTAACGTAGCTTTGGCGTTGGTGTGCAGTGTGCACAACGAGCAATTTCAGAAAAACAAATTGTCGGTGCTCTGGACACTGCCAAAAAATTAAACTGTGCAGTGACGGAACAAGAACTGGTGAAGTTTTCATGATTGGGAGATAAATTGATGGAAAGCAAAGTGAGTTTGTACTCTTCAAGTCATCACCCAGATGTCCCAACTACTGTGACACTCGTTGTGATCTTTTTAAAACTTGCCTGGTCCTGTGCAGAGAATATGATTGATGTTAAAAATTATTTTGTATTAAACTGATGTGGTGATGCTATTCATGTTTTTTGCTGTCAATTTGTAACATTTTACTTGTTGCATCAGTGATTTGATCATAGTGGCATTTTACGCACAGTTTTATATATACTCTTACAACATATACTGGTACTCTTTCAGCAGATATACGCTGAGTTTAAAACTAAAAAAAGTTACCAAACAGCAAACTAAGGAGTCAACTTATGTGTTCATAGCTTTCATCCTACTCAAACAAAATGACATGATGTCAACTCATTTGAATACCTAATCAAATCATCTGTGATTGGTTGGTCGTAAACCTGATTGCTCGTGTGTTGAAGCTCCTCCCTTGGCTTTTTAATTCACCAAAGGACTAAAAAAGATCTTTTTTTAAGAGTTTGGCCGTGTCCAGAAAATTTGGAGGCTTTCTTTACCAGTGACAAAAGTCTCGTCAGCATTGCTACATACAGCTGATCCAGGTTAAACTCATTTCAGACTGTAAAGCTATAGTTATTGTCGAAATATTAACTTGTCCCCAGCAATCTTTACCAGTATTTATAACAATTTTAAATAAAAGTAAAATACTGCTATATACCTATCATAATGGTTACCGGCACCTATTGCTTTCATTAAATTTTATTCTCTTCTACGAGCTCATGCATATTATGATTTGTATGGCGGCTTACAAGCGAAGGTTTTATAAATTCCCAGTTTAAGGGATGTTTTTCATCAGATGGTGGATATACGAGTATATACCATAGATTGAAGAGTCTGCCTATGACACAACGTTGCCAAGGGGGCATCGTGGATTAGTTCTTAATTTTTTTGCACGTAAGCATCCATCAAAGCATGATATTCTCAAACTTGACATTTTTCAAGAACTTTTGGAAGAAAATTTAATGAAATGAGCTATTATTTTGAGTGATTGATGTTGGTTATTTATTTTAACAAAATCTTAGCATGCCACCAATTGAAATAACTTAAAAAGGGAGTGCATTGAAATACTTTCATAGAAGAATCAAGACTGAAATAGCAATATTGTGACCCATGCATGTAAGTAATTTTGCTGTAGTATATATTGCTCAAACCTGCTGGGGCACAAGGACTGCCTGTGCAATTGAGTTAGGAGCACAAAGACCGCTAGGGGCGCTAGTGAGTTACTACTAAAGATTAGGGTTCGGTGAGGGCCTTTAGTAATAACTCACGAGCGCCCCTAGCGGTCCTTGTACTCCTAACTCACTTGCGAAGGCAGTCCTTGTGCTCCTGCAGGTTTTAGCTGGATCCATTTTGCTGTGCATGAAATTACTAGTAGGGTTAATCTCACCTTGAAATGCTGCTATGTTTTTGCCACTTTTAACAAAAGACTGAGATGCTAGAAACATAGAGCTGTTGCCTCCTTATCTTGTTAATGCAAGTGGCCCATTGAGAATTTAGAAATACATTAGGTAGCATATTGATTTATTTATTTATTTGCTTATGTACCTGTCTAAACTTATGCTTTCACTTTGCTTTTAATGTGTTTCTATTTTTGGCTTTTGGTAAGTCACTGCTTACAGTCATTGTGACCACAATCTACATGTTAAGGCAAGCGCTGTCACTACAGTATACCTTCATTGTAATAAACTCCTTCCTTTTGGCGCAAACTTTTGATAGCATTTCTCTACTCTTGATATGGATTTGTTTTATTTATCAGTTGAATTAAGATCAAGATTTTATGTTGATTTTAATTCAAGGGAGAAATTTTTTAATTCCTAACTCAATTTTAAAAAATGGTGTTTGAATAAAATGTGTATTATGTGCTTCTATTAGTACTGCAATAGATGCAAATATGTTTATGAGTTCATTAGTAATAGTATGATCTCAATGGAATATTAATTGGGTTTTCCAACGCAAAAAGCTTTCCTGTTGTGGAACTTGTACCCATTGGCATCAAATTATTTACAAAACATGGGTAGGCCTAGGTTTTGTGCGAGCACGAGCAAAGTGACAAGATCACAAAAAATACGCATTACTGTGCTGCTTACCCCGAAAAATGTGTAGGTTTTCGAGACACTTTAAACTTCAGCTTGCAAATGTGTTGAGTATCAGAACCGATAAGTCTTTTGTCCTGCGTAGCACTCAGCATTCAATCAGCGAGTTTGTAGAGAGGTGCGTATTTTGCTGCTGTCACTCTTTACGTCTAACTTAAATCAAGGAAATGTTTTTGCCCACGGTAGAAAAAAGGTCTTTAATCCTAGCATTTCCAGTTCTTCGATCTGTTGCGCTACCTTTATATAGATGCGTTTTTTCATGGTCTTACATTTTTAATTGTTTTTGGGGATTGGAATCAGCTGTTAATGTTTTTTGCTTTCTTGTCGTCATTTGATATTGTTATAAAACTTGCTCATGGCAAATTAAGACAAACAAAATTATGAAAAAATTTTAAAGATGACTCATTGAAGTGGCAAGTAATTACCCTCAGCATTAGGCGTACGCTAGAGGGCTCGGCTCCAATGCTCACGCTTAACGTGGAAAAATTCCCTTACGCCTCCCCTCCCTTGAGAATTTCTGCATACGCCCCTGCTATGGTTTTTCCAAGGTTAACAAAGTTCCTCATTATTTTGTGTGTTTGGAATTGCTAATACTGCACAGTATTATGGAACAGTTTTTCTGCGAGTGTTTCTTCGCAGTTAACAATTCTCATGTTATCTGCAGTGCTATTACATTTTAGCACCGCTGCTTGAACGGGATGCTGAAACCAAAGTGTTTGATGCTGTGTGAATGCGCTTGTACAATGTTATACCTGTGTGCATGCACCATCACGTCAGTTAACCTGCGCACGCTAAAATGCGTTTGCGTAGGCTTCTTAGTTGTAGTTTTTTTGCGTAAGGCCTACGTTTTTGAACGGTACGCTTTCTGGTGTTGATACGCCAGTAAGAATGTAAAATACTGCTTCAAATATCAGGTTAATTTTAATTAGCACAAACAGCGGATTTTAGATTTTAATATTTCATGAACAACGTATTATTCTTTAACATATAAATGGGAAAGATTTTTACGGGGAGGTTTCTCACTATGTTGCAAGCTATGGAGAGGTTCTACCTCCCCATCTCCCCTCAAGTCGGCGCCAGTTCTTGCACCTGCTTAATCAAACCACTCGCTTTATTGAGCGTTTTTCGATGGTCGTAAATCCAAATTCATTTTTCTGTATAAATTTTCCTGCTTAATCAGACTGCCACACCACTTAAGTGGGCAACCCTCTGCTTAGGCCTTTTTTGCTAACATTTTCTGCTTTCAGTATGTTCGTTTATTTTTCCTGAGACCGAACTTTTTGCTCTTTATTCATTTTTTTTGGTGACAGGTTAAGAGCAACTTTGGTCTAGAACAGCTGCAGCAAGTGCTATGTTCTTGCCAAACCATTGTAAGATAAACTTTGTCATGACATAATGTCAGTTGACAATTATGGTGCTTTGACTGTGTTGTAGCTTCACTTATATAGTGTTCAAACTAATGCAACTATCAATCTGTAATTTTGTGCCGGTCAACAAGAAAGTAGCAAAATTGCTAGAAGATTGTTTCTCTTGTTTTGCCGTACCACCCGCTTGATCAGACCAATCAGGTTTGGTCTCAATGTGGTCCAGTAAAGTGGGCTCGACTACAATGTTTTGATTTAAGTTTTCGAGGCTGTTCAGGTCAATAATGTTTTTAGTTGGAGACCTGTTTTTGCTTCAATACCAGCCACATGTCAGTTATAATATTTATATTTTGTGATTTCAAATTTGTAATCACAAGCAACTGGATGGTTTCTTCTCTAGTTTTGTGAAAAAGATAAAACCTTTGCTTAGCAAGATATTCCAGATAAAACTTGTATCTTTTGGTTGGTGTCTATGTAGTTGTGCTTTTAGTTTTAGAATGTAGGCAATACTTTCATCTCAAAATACTCAGAAAACTGTTTCATTTTACTCTATTTGGCATGGGCGACAGTTTGTGCTTTTCACTACATTACGTAGCTAACGTGTGTGTTCTGATATCACGTCATTTCCTATTTGTATCAGACAAATGCCAGAGCAAATTGGCAGGAAGTCATGTGTGTGGTTTCCGAAATATCAAAAAGTCTTGTGAATTGTACTGACTTATTTTGATTGTTTCATTCTGTGGCGTTGTACTTGTATGTAGTGAAGTTAGTTTCAATTGCACTGGTATTTTAAGCATATTAGTTGATGTTAGATGCAGCAGTGAGAGTTTTTTTAGTTGAAAAGAATACAAGGTTGGTCCAAGATTTGATGTAACATGATTTGGTTGCTATTTTGTTGACATAAGTTTTTGCGTATGTGTCTGTTTTTTAATCAATCTTTTGATTTTAATTTTAATTGCATTTTTGTCCCATCAAAAAAAAAAAGGCAATGGCATTGTTGTAATGAGCTAGCTCAAAAGTTGTTAGCTGTTTACCTACCATTCTGCGGTGGAGATTGCTATGAATTGCATTGTCTAACGGTGAAATAAGTAAACCTGCTAGCTTGTTTTCCAATCTTTATGTATTGCTGAATGCCAAGCAGGAAAGCTGTGAATGCCATCCTAAGTTTATCATTGCTCTATTCAATCAGCAACAAAGTTTCCTTGAAAGAACCTTAAATGGCTCTGCATAGAGATGTATCGGAATTTGAAATTTAATTCCGAGTTTGGCCGGAAGTGGCAAAATCCTGGCCAAGTTACCAGAAATTATTAGGCTTGTTTGCAGCACTACATTCTATTTTTTCTAAGCTATGCTGAACTTATATTTTCTGTGCTGAAATCTTGGGTAAGCATACCATAACAACATTACTGTGCATTTCTTGATTTGTTGTACTTGTGATGTGCGATGCGCGGGTGCATTGCATTTGTGATTAAAGAATAATTGAAAAATAGATCATGAAAAAAAAAAATAAGTGGTGAAGAATACGTTTTGATATTTTTCATAAACAGTCTTTTTACGTTAATGTATTTGATGTCAAGCCGATATGAATAGAACTCAGTGACATTAATTGTATGGAAAACACAACTCTAATCACATTAGTCAGAAGTAAAGTTCTGGCTGGAATTTTTTTCAATTCCGGTTCCGGCCATAACTTCAAATACCAGTTCCGGTGCATCCTTAGTTCTGTAAACATTAGCATTTATGTATTTATCTTCAAGTGCAAATTTATTTGTACCATAGCTTGGAATTTGCTTAACAAGATTTTAAAATCAATAAGTTTGTTGATAGGAAATAAGTCATTTATCTTCTTCGCAGTCGGTGGATAGCTGTTGAGGTGGTCAGGTTCACTCTAATTACAGGTAGAGAATTATCAATATTATTATAAATACAGTCTGTTGACAAATATAGTTGAATTTATTCAGGTAGGCGTACAGTGGTGTGGAATAATTGAAATCCTTTGTACTAATTGTAACCAGCATTAGCTGCAGTTTCTTGAGCTGCGCAGTGGTCTTAGTTTTGATCATGGATCCAAGCAGCTTGGATGATGCTTTTTCAAAAATGCTTGGCGAGCTTGATGGAATTACTCAGGTAATTAAAATTTATATTTTAGCATGTGTTATTTGGGCTGAATGCATTTGGTCTGTCGCCTTCATTAATTTCACTTTATGTTAAGAACTCTTCACACTACAGGCGAGCTTTTTATTGACTATTCGTCTTTTTTTTTGACGTGTTTGCGTGCTTTTTGAAGTTTCGTCCATATTTGATGTGAATCGTGTTAAACAAGCTTTTTACATCACTGGCATGAGTCAAACCGTATAGATTTGAAGTACAATAACAATGGGAATCAGTGTTTCAAAAAGTGTTCGATAACTGAGTTCAGTTAGAGCAAATATGCGAATTCACCAATCACCACAATTTAAAAACATCCATTAAAACCGACAGTCTTTTTCACCCAAGAGGGATCATGTAGGGTATCTTATTCAAATAGAATGCATTTTATTTGATGTACGACGTTCCCCAAAACGCAACAGTTATTGTTTTGTCATTACGATTGATGCAGAAAGTTGAATTGTGTGGTGAAAAATAAATTGTGTTTGATAATTGTGCAATTTGTTTGCTGCGTTTTCTGTGGATTATGTTTTTGTAGAAGCTTTTTGATGTGGCAATAAGTGGTAACTGTTTCGCTGTCAGTGCGAAAGGTTTGGGATTCGATTCTCGGATCGGTCACATCAAACGCAGTGTCGCTGACGACTCGCCACCGCTACGATATTTCTTTGAAGGTTTGTTGCTCAGGCGCTAAACTGCAAAACAGCGGCAGGTTGGAGCTGCGGTTGAAGACATCGCTATCAGCGCGGTGGGTCTCGGCTTTGATTTCTTGGCCGATCAAATAGAACACTGTTGCCTTGGACTTGCCACTGCTGCGACGTTGATGTGTTGCCCAGGCGCTAAGCTGCGGAGATGAACCGTGCCACTCATTACGTGCTTTGGTGTGATATCGCGAGTGTAATGAAGGTTTGATTTTTTTTAATGAAGGGTGATTTATTCTTTGTTTTTAGCAATTGGAAGAAATTTCAACCGAGCCTCAAATTCGCAATTCTGTTCCAAAATCTCCTTATCATCCTTCTCCTTCCATTAACTCAAAACCAGACGACCAAGTTTCTGGTATGTTGGTTGGTTTAATTTTAGTGAAGCAAGTTTATCGAGTCATTTTAATTATAGCATTGTGATTTTGTTTTCAAGTTCGCTGCTAACTCAAAGCATGTCAATCACTTCTGATTTGATGAAGAAACCTTTTGATTTATATCATCTCTCTTGATAATTTCATAATTAAGTTACCAATGAGTTTGTTTACACATCATTAAGCTAAAAAAAAGTTTACACATCATTGAGCTAAAAAAAAAAATAAATAAATAGAGTAAGGGAGACTTCATCTTTACGGGTCAGCAACCACTTGATTGTATCAATTGTCTGCGAGCCAGGAATCAACTTCCCTGCGTTGGACCTCTTTCAGATGGAGGTCAGATGGCCGATTAGTAAGAGCAGCGTCCGCCTCGGGAGCTGTAGACTTGGCTTTGATTCCGAGTCTGGTCAAACCAATGACTTAAGAGTTGCTATTCACCGCTTCCCTTCTTGACGCTCAGCATCAAAGGGACAGTGTGGAGAACAAGCTGGCGAGTTTACTTGTTGTGCCGTTGGGAAAGGCACTTAGCGGGATTCCCCCATCTTGGCGTGGTAGACAGATGGCTGGCAACTCCCAAGCGAGGTCGTATAGCGCTATAATCGCTTTTTCGTGATAGGAGGATAAATATGCAAAAAAATGAAAAAAAAATACAAATTTTCCCAATTCAGTGCTACTAAGGCATGCGGCGGAAAAAAGTTAGTGATTTGTTGTTATCTGGTAATGGTAATTGTAAATCAACACGAGGATCTGTTGCTACGGGGAATTTTATTCCGGTAAGGAGTTCTGGACTTTTAGAATGAGATTGTGAGTGGTTATGTGGATGGGAGAAGAAGAGAGATGTACTGTCTGAAAGTTGGAGGTTAGAGCAAGCGAGAAATGAGCTGGCGAGCAGATTCTGTTAGGTTTGATTTTGGAGTTAAATGAGATTTGCAAACATGAAGTGGATAGATGGGGTTTGGTTTCAAGAGGGAGCAGAAAATTTGAAGCTGAGCAAAAGAGGTTGAGAGAAATTGCTGTGAATTCTGATGAAGAAAATATAGCAGGTGCAATAGTAAGCAGCGTGTTTCGTATTTGGAGTGTTTAAGATCAATTATTAAAGGAGTAGACGAATGTGGGTGGAAAAGCACTTGTAGAAATCAAGTGTGAGTCTTGCAGAAAATTTATGGAATTATTGCCCGACATAACGATGCAGCTTCAACGATTTTCAATTTAGCCGTTAAAATCATCAATGATAATCGTTCGTCCATTTCATCGATTCTCTAATGTTACTTGTACTTGTCGTTGTTTTACAGTGTAAGCTCTAGGTTTTTACGTGTTTCTTGTCTATTGTTTATGACTTGTGGTAGTCGTATTTTCTCTAAATTTCTTTTTCAGATTTTGATGAAGAAGATGTTAATTTAACAGCCATGCTGAATGATTTGTGTTCGTTCGAGGAAAATATTCACCAACCTCGGGGTAAACCTCAGCTTGTACTTCAATAGATTTCGACCGTAATTATTGCAAGTGTTTGCAGCCATATTTTGCTATTCGAAGCCTCCTAATTGATGGAAGTTTTCAAATTGTTTTTATTGTTCAAATTATTTTTAAAATCAGACATAAAAGCGCATAGACGGATATATGGAAAATCAGATGGCCGAGTGGTAAGACCTTTCGCCTTTGGAGCTGTAGACTCGGGTTTGCTTCTGAGTCAGGTCGAACTAATGACTGTAAAATTGGTATTCGCAGCTTTCCTGCTTGACACTTAGCATTACACTTACAGGGACAGCGTGGAGAACGAGCCAGCAAGTTTGCTTGTTGTGCTGTTGGGAAAAACACTTAGCGAGATTCCCCATCTTGGTGTGGTAGACAGGTGGCAAGCAAATCCCTGAGCGAGATTGTTATAGCGCTTTGATTGTTTTCTCATGATAAGAGGATAAATATGCAACTAAGCACAAAAAAATGTTGGTAAAAATTTTTGCGTAGAAATCCTGAAATTGTTGTCCAGCAAAGCACGAACGCGTATTTGTGCTGAAGCGCGGTCACAATTCTTTAAAAGTCACTTCTGTAAATAGAATTTTGAATAGTTTGTGTTCTTTTTGAGCTCTGTTGTTTTCTGCATATTTCAAGAGTCATTGCAGTGGTGGGGATTTCAGTAGCTTGCTGTTTTCACTTTTAGTTAGAGGTATATTTGGTATATCGAGACATTCAAAATGATTCTGTGCTTTTCTAATGCTCTAACTACATTTAGTTATTTAGTGATGCTGATTGTAACTTTGAATATTGTTTGATTATATCGCAAAATCCTACTCGACCTTGATCATCAGTGGAATGAAGTGAATGGTGGTGGTTTAAGGTTCGTTGAATCGCCCAGTTTTTGTATGAGGTTCATTATAGATAAGAATTTTTCTTGCAGATGTGATGGATTACAATGGTGGAAATGGCATCGATTCAAAATTCGATCATGCTTTGGCGCAGGTCAGTGTTTGCATGGCATAGCGGTCCCGCACACAAGTTACGCGTTTGATTCATGGTCGGACCCGATCGCATTTGACGTATGTATCAGGTGCCTGCTCACTCAAAAAGTGCTACCTCACTTCGCCCTTCATCTGTTCATTTTTTTCTGATTGTTTAAAATAAAAATTCAAGAAAAGCTATTTCTGTCTGCCGCAACATCATTTTAAGTTTTTCTTCGAATTAATCTAACCTATTCCATTTGTCTGTTCTTTGCATTTTCTCTTTTTTAACTGCTATCCGTTTCACTGTATTGAATGCCCGAACGCCAGATTGAGTAATTTTGTTAGTTGGTTTTCGATATGGTTCTCCCTGATTGGTATCACTGATGAGGGACGTAATCTCGAAACAGGATGGCTGCTTAGGTCTTATCTTGTGTAAACAAAAATACATATATGTTGCGCGTGAGTTAAAACTACTAAAGATTTTATACAACGCAAACTTCCATAACTTTGACTTTGAACCTTTTATTTAAAATAAAATGTTCGTTTAATTTTTAGCTTTTTTATGCGAAAACTTTACTTACCTCGCAATTCACTTCAAAATGTTATGTTTCGCTGATTAATCATCTCACAAATATATGAGTTTTGAATTTAAAAAAGGCTCTGTGGTTGCATCTTTAAGCCATGGCTTGTTTTTGCGACGTCATAAAGGTAACGATAGATGCTGCAGCGGTCGAAAGGGTGTGTACTGCGACGATAAGCACCTATTTCTACCCACATTTTCTGTGGATGACTTTTTGAATTAGTTATTCGAAAAGTAATAGAAGGGGTTTGAACAGCAGGTTATAGCTGAAACCCTAGAAGACACTTTCATCAATATTATCGTCTGAATGTTTCTGTTGTTGAAATTGTTGCATGTTTTTTTCACATTTATAAGCACTCAAAAGAGAGGAAAACTTAGTCAAACCCCCAACTTGCCGGATGGGTGAACGTTTATCAGAAATATGCTGCTGATACCTAAATAAGTAAATATGTATGTCGGACGTCGGTGATAGGTCGGCTATATTGCTGCCATAAGGAAGTATTATTGTTGATTATAAGGAGATATTATGGTAGGCCTTGAATGAAGACTTACTAAATAAACACTGTAAAAACCAATTTTACGACTGGTTTCGCTGTTTGGCCGCTCATTAGGTAGACTCAGGTTTGAACCCAGGACCTTGTGATTGAGAGTTTACCTCTCTAACCTCTCGGCCACCGGGCTTACAGCGTTTTCATTTTACATAGCAATTTTAGCTATACAACGCAAGCCTGCATAATGTATTTATATGTCCGTATATGTAGACTTATATCGGTCCTACATACATTGGCGCCGACTTACTCTTAAAACATAAGGTTTTTATTTCTCACGCTCAAATTAAATCACTGTTTAGAAAACTGTTGTGCTATGCAAAGCAGTTTTCAAACTTTTGTTTTTTGCAATCAGCATGTAATTCAACAGAAGACGAGCAAGTTAGCGAGTTTACTTTAACGATCCCTAAGATTTTAGAAGTATTATATCACATTTTTCGTGCATTATTTTTATTTCAACGCAGCAAATAATAAGCACGTTTCCGAATGAACGATAGTAACTTTGTCTTCCTCCGATACGCGCTAAAAGCCTTTATCGTTTGGATTCTACAAAAAAAAAATTGTACCTTAACATGGACAAATTTCTTCATGCCTCCCCCCATTGAAAATTTCTGCGTACGCCCCTGCTAAGCATGTTTGATATTTTGAGGTTTAAAAAATTCCTCATTGTTATTTCGTGTGTTTGGAATTGCTAATACTGCACAGTATTATGGAACGGTTTTTCTCCGAATCTTCACATTTAACAATTCTCATATTATCGGCAGTGTTTTTGCATCTTATCACCGCTGCTTGAACGGGATGCTGAAACCAAAGTGTTTGATGCTGTGTGAATGCGCTTAACGTGTGCACTGTGCACTCACTATCATGTAAAATAACCAGCGCACGCTAAAATGCGTTTGCGTAGGCTTCTTAGTTGTAGTTTTTTTGCGTGAGTATGTTTTTGAACGGTACGCTTTCTGGTGTTAGTACGCAAGAATGAAAAATACTCCTACAAATATCAAGTTAATTAACACAAACAGCGAATTTTAGATTTTAATACTTCATGAACAACGTATTATTCTTTAACATATAAATGGGAGAGATTTTTACGGGGAGGTTTCTCACCATGTTGCAAGTTATGGGGAGGTTCAACCTCCCCATCTCCCCGCAAGTCGGCACCAGTGCCTAAATATTTCAATTATTATATTGCATGAGCTCTTAACCACACACGTGTGTAGTTTTTATTGTGCATTTCTGACCAAATTCATATCTTTATTATTTCAGCCTCCCTCCCAGCCCACTGCACCGATCGGTGGCAACCCATATTTTGCTCCTTTACCAAGCTCCATGAATCAAGGTGCTGAAGATTCTCTGGAAGCTTTATCACAAGCGATTGATCATGACCAGCAACAAGCTCCACAAAAAGAACTTACCGAAGAAGAATTAGCTAACTTACCACCTGTGAGTAGCCATCAGTTAGCTCGCTTGTGGAGACATTACTATCGGTGCGGCAGATCTGAGCTTCGAATCCCGGGTTGGTCAAGTGGGGCGCAATGTCGTCACCGCTGCGATGTTTCCATAAGCCACGCAGATGGACCCCGCCACTCGTTATACGCTTCGGTGTAGTACCGCGAGTATAATGAAGATTTGATCTTTTTTGACCAGCAGTAAGTATGACTGCTAGACTGTATTGGTGGAAGCGAATCCATTAAGATCGTTACATTGTGTTGCGCAGGAACCGTTTCGCATTACCACTAGTGAGTTGTTGGGAAGTAATTATTTGTTTTATCGTGACTCTTCTTTACCTGATTCACTAATTTTGTGATGATTTTTGTTGTGTTTTGGCTTGATTTTGTCTGAATAGAATCCATCCATGCAACGAATTTTCTGTTTCTTTAACAGCTCAATTGGCCGAGTGGTAAGAGCTTCCGCCTCGGGAGCTGTAGACTTGGATTTGATTCCAAGTCGGGTCAAACCAATGACTTAAGAGTTGCTATTCACAGCTTCCCTTCTTGATGCTCAGCATTAAAGGGACAGTGTGAAGAACTAGCCGGCAAGTTTACTTGGTGTACCATTGGGAAAGGCACTTATCGGGATTCCCCCATCATTGTGTGGTAGACAGATGGCTCGGGAGCTGTAGACTTGGATTTGATTCCAAGTCGGGTCAAACCAATGACTTAAGAGTTGCTATTCACAGCTTCCCTTCTTGATGCTCAGCATTAAAGGGACAGTGTGAAGAACTAGCCGGCAAGTTTACTTGGTGTACCATTGGGAAAGGCACTTATCGGGATTCCCCCATCATTGTGTGGTAGACAGATGGCTGGTAACTCCTAAGCGAGGTCGTTTGGCGAATTGATCGCTTTCTGGTGATAGGAGGATGAATATGCAACTAAATACTGAAAAATACCAAATTACAATTACATCGATTTACATTTGCGATTGCCTGGTGTGCATGCGATCGTATCGCGATGTATTTTCATTTTTTTCCTTCAAACCAATATACCAGTGAAGACAGGCTTACTTAGTTGTAAATTGTTTTCAGGAAGAGCGAGAAGAAAGGATAAAATCTGAGAAGCTTCGTGTTGCTTTGGAGAAGATGAAAGAAGCTCGAATACAAAAGGTATTATTATTATGTTAGCGAAGTATAACAGCGCAAATTCATAGTAATGTTTTGTCGCAATCACACTCTAAGCGAAAAGATCAGTGAGTGACAGCGACGATGCTATTGGTACCTTCAAAAATCGTTTTTTAAACATGCAGAACAAAGTTTTTGTAAAAATTCTTTCCCCTCCCTCTATTTGCCTTTTTCAAGATGAAATCGACGCCTATGCCTGGATCAATCATCTTTCGGTGTATTGTGATTTTGAATGACGAGAAGTTATGGGGCGCCGTTTGTAAACCTATGCAATATAAAAATTTGCATCACTTTTTCAGTAAATTTTGGTTAAATTACATGCAATATAATATATTGTTGCAATTTAATTGTATTGCTGCAATTTGTGTTAAATTGTTGCAATTTAATTATGTTGCAACAATTTGTTAAGTTGCTGCAATTTAATTATATTGCAAAAAACACCTAAATCGCTTTTTAATTGCCATGGTGATGTGCTAAATAAAACAGTCCGTGTCGCTTTTTTATTTTTCCATAAACTCATGTAGCGTGCTGGGCTGAGGCCACGTGATACTGACTATGCGCTGATTGGTTAATTGCTGGAATATTTTGAAATAAAGTGGCGTGGAATTTGATTGATAAAATACTGTTATGACTGGTGGATACAATTTCGGACGTATACAAAAATATGGACACATAGGCAAGTTAATTGCAAGCTACGTATGGAAAGTTGTTAGACTGGATAGCTAGGCAGTAGGCTACCACTTGGCTTAGTGCTTCTTAGTCTTTTAGTTAACTGAATGAAATTTGTAATTTTGATTTACCCATTAATCGTTAACTTGTTTCAGTGGCAGTGACAAAAGTAAGCTATCAGTGGGATTAATTAGACTATCGGTAGGACTATACGGTACCGGTACAGTGTGCTAGTGTGTGTTAGTCTATGCATCATCGGGTTACGTCTGGTATCGGCCCCCAGGTCCCGTTAGGACCAGGTTTGGTTAGTATAGGCAAGTGCAAACTACGAGATGATGCGTAGCACCTGGCTTTATATGCCTATGTACTGGTAGTCTAGCTACTCCAAAAAACTGAAGGGTCCCATAACAGTACCGATGCTTTTTGCTGCCACTGAAACAAGTTACCGTACTGATTGGGTAAATCAAAATTATCTATTTTACTAACAGATAACTAAAAGACTAAAAAGCACAAGACCAAGTGGGAGTCTAGCTATTTAGTCTAACAACTTTCCATACCCTGCAACTGCTACATGGCTGGTACCGATACCTGCATGGGTACTGGTAGCTTGCTCATAACTTGTCTATATATCAATCATATATAGTCAGTCAGTCAGATATAGTCAGTATCACAGAGCCTCTGGTCAGCACACTAGGCACTACATGAGTTTGTGGAAAAAGAAAAGAGCAACACTGACTGTTTCAAGTACCATATCACTATGGAAATTAAAAAATGATGAAGATATTTTTTTGCAATATAATTAAATTGCAGCAATTTAACACAAATTGCAGCTACGTAATTAAATTGCAGCAATTTAACACAAATTGCAGCAATTTAACACAAATTGCTGTAATGTAACACAAATTCCTGTAATATAACACAAATTGCAGCAATTTAACACAAATTGCAGCAATGTTATTAAATTGCAACAATACCGGCTATTATATTGTGACCGAAAAAATGTAATGTAATTCAACCAAAATTAACCGAAAAAATGATGCAAAATTTTATATCGCGCAGCTTTACAAACGGCGCCCCAAGAGAAGTTTGTCGGTGCCTGTGCACAGATATGAATAGAATTTGTTTTTCCATGGCTACTTGTAGCAGTGTGTTCATTTTTTGCAGATTAGCGAGATACATAGGCGACCCGAAAGTAGCTCCCTATTCTAAAATAAAAATGGTTTGTTTATGAAGCGTAATTTCTCCATTTAATAAACAAGAGAAAATAGTGCATTTTCGCCATCTGCTGGTGCTGTATTTTCAGTGTCATTTTACTACAGTATAACGTGATTGCTTCATTTCAGCACGAATAAACGTATTGATTGATTGATTGTATGGACTTTCATTTAAAATTCAATATTTGTGTGAATGTGGTTGAAGTAATTTTGAATTATTTATTATTCATTACAATTAATGTATTAATTTACAAACAATGATTACATTTATTTCGAGTATAAATTATAGAAAACAAGAGCATAGATTGAATTGCCTCACATTAGATAACATACACACAAATTTTCAGTTATCACAAATTGAGAAAATCGTCAGTAAACTTGCATAGTTATTTTGGAATAGGGAATTACGTTTAGAAGACCCTTATACATAGATAGGAAGTGACTAGCAATTTGTTTGCAGTTGGTGGTTAAGGTTTATAACAAGGATAACAGCTCGAAGACGATGGTGGTTGATGAAAGAATGTCGACTCGAGATGTGATGACTCAACTCATTGAAAAGAATCACTTTGACTTCTCACCAAATTGGACGTTGGTTGAAGAGATGCCCTCCTTGTTTCTGGGTATTTATCACTTCTTTATCTTTTTTTTTGCAACTTATGTTTTTATTGAATTACACGCGTTATGGAAGATAACTTAATTGCGCAATGCGCATCGAGCTGGCGAAACCGTTTCCGGAGTCCAATGCACCAACCATTCGGCCAACTCCATGTGGAGCCACTCGGCCAACTGCATCAACCATTAACCACTCGGCCAACTCCATGTGCATTTCTGCATCTTTCTATGAGACATTTATCAACAGCAATACCAATGAGCAGAACGACTAGAGGCTTAGATTTGGAGTGTGTAGTTCTTTTGAAGGTTAGAATTTTTTTTTTTCAGGAAGGTGGGAGGTTGCTATGCTTCACTGATGAGACCATAATAAGATCGAAACGCGTCTGCAGCTGCAAATGAGTGGGTTGCCATGGGGGCTTCTAGTGATGTGGGCTAGTTAGGCTACCGGTAACTTAGTTTGGGGTTAGTAGTTATAGGCTCTTTCATTGGGTATCGTTGTTTGGGGCCAGTCGCCTGCTAAAAATAGGGCACAACCTAGAAAAAAGATGAGGTCGAGATGTCCAGGTAAAGCAATGCAAAAAAGAGTCTTTACAGTCTGGAATGAGTCTAGCCTGGATTGGCTGTGCGTAGCAAGGCTGACGAGACTTTTGTTATAGTCGAAACATTAATTTGTCCCTTGCAAATTTCAAATACCAATTTGCATTTTTATGTGTACGATATCTTACAATCCTTGCGTTTTGAGATTAGCAGCTTCTCAAAATCTGATTTATCTTACTCTCCTGAGCACAGTGGTGTGCACAGAAGTTTTTAATAAAGGGGTTTCGTGACGTCGTGATGACGTAGGAATACTGTTATTACATTGGCTAAGAGGCATATTATGAAGAATATCTATTGTCGTGATCAGTGCTTCTTAAACTTATTTGGTTTAGTTCCAGTTTTGATTATAATCACCCTCTATGCAAAAATATTATTTCACTAACCACCTCACACTGATTCACGTACATCAGGAGTGAAAAGCCTGCGGCCCGTGGGCCAAATGCGGCCTCATAGCTTTTGAATGTGGCCCGCATCATAACTTTATTAAGTGTACAGCACAGCGGTAGATTAGCATAGGTTAATCTTTCTTAAAAACTGCTTCACGTTTCAACAACATGCTGCATTTGCGACGCAAAAAAACACGCAAAAATGTTTAACTACACGGTAAAGAATAACTGAGTGAGAGCGATTGCGGAAGGGATGAGGGGTATCCGGCCACTTCCGATGACGAGGAAAGAACCGGATTGAAACTAGATATGATGATGATGATGTAAAGAATAACTCACAATGAATGGTTGATAAATTTTCGACGTAAAGTTGTGTATTTTCAAAGCAAAATTTAGAAATTAAAAGTTAATATGGCCACTTAAAATATTATGCAACCGATTATGGCCCGCTGTGCTTAACCGGTTCCCTACCCTTGATGTACAATGTTGTTTATACACAATCCAACTTAAACTTATTGTCACAATACTGACGGAACCGTATATGTAGTTAAGGAGCTGTTAGAGTTAGGAAAGTAGAAACACAATTATTTAGCTTATTGCCAAGAGTGGTTAACTTAAATTACAATTTGGACTTCACATGCAACGATTGGTTACAAAAAAGCAACTGTCCGAAATACAACAAACACGGGACGAAAATATCGAAAATAAAGTCACAATAAAACTGGACGTTTCGACAACATAGATTCAGCTGTCACCATCAGCTGTGTAAGCAAGGCAGTACAAAACTGTATTCTAGTTTTCCAAAGCACTGAACTAGTATTATGGTTTTATGATTTTAGTTTTTTGTAGGATTGTAATCGCAAAATTTCTGAAATTTGTAAAGTAGAATTTGGCTTAGCACCATAGCTATTCGGAAACAGTTCGCTGATATTGTTGCTGGCGTTACGTCGTTGTGCTTTCATCATCGGTGCTAGACGTACATACTCATCAGGATTGTTGCAAGTTACTGTTTCCTCCCAGGAAGTCGAGACGGGAAATTTCCCGAGAAATGGGGGATTTTAAAATTTCCCGTTTCCCGGGAACTTTATGTCGGGATCCCGGGAAATTTTTTGTACATTAGTAAGGATTTCAGGGATACTGATATCCATCATTCCGACAAAAAAAAAAATGCGTTAGGGCAAATTTTGAATTTTTTTTGCTTTAAAATTTTTTTTTCAAAATTCGCAAAATTTTTTTTGACAAAATGCTTGTAAGATCAAAATATTTCATTTTGTCGAAAAAATTGAGGAAACCAAACCAAGTGTGGAAAAAACACATAAAAAAATGCTAAAAATTAGATCTGAAATGCTGAAAATCAGAAAAAATGGCAAAATAATTAAGCTCAAGAAAAATTCTCGGGAATTTTGTGGAAAATTTCCCGTTTCCCGGGAAGTTGAAAATCCGGGAAAAAGGGAAACTCTATTGCAAGTTAAGCAAATATAATTAACTCAAAACTTCCATTGTAAGTTGAGGTCTAATCTGAAAATGCTTTTGTTTTGCTTGTGAAAACAAAAAGCATTTACCACTTTAGTATGAGGAGGTCATAGCACACACAATATGAGTAAAAATTGAATAAATTCATCGAGCACTGTACTGTATGTAAAATGCTGAACCAGTAGGGAGTTTTAACTTTTGACGTACGCCCCTGCCGTAGTACACCGAATGAAGGCAGAGCCTTTAGTTCGCTTCCAACTGCACATAAAAAATCAAAATCAAGTCTTGATGATGCTCGCGGTGTTGCACCGAAGCGTGTAACGAGTGGTGGGGTCCGTCTTCGCGCCTGAATCCTGGCCAACACAGAAACGTCGGTGCGGTGCTAAACCGTAATTATCCGTTTTGACCGGCCCGGGAATCGAACCCAGACCTATCGCACCGATATCGATAGCCACTACGCCGACCATGCAGAGTAGCACGTTGCTGTGCTTAATCCAGGGGTTCTTAACCTTTTTTGTATTCTTTACCCCTTGCCGATTGAAAAAAGTATAATTTACCCCCAGTGCAAAGCTTTCTTTCACCAATTTAGTACTGAAAATTAAAGTTTGTTTTGGTTTATAGTTCAAAAAAATTACCCCCTCGGTAGGCAAATTTTACCCCCAGGGGGTAAATTTACCCCCGGTTAAGAACCGCTGGCTTAATCAATATAACAAGCGAGCCAGAGCGAGCTGGAATGATTGACGAGACAAAGATATTGAATTAACGCGGGAGCGATGAATTGCTTTCAGAGCGTATGTGTGAGGAGCATGAGAAGCCTTGCGACACCATGAAGTACTGGACTCGTAACACCACTAATCAACTGAGATTTCTGGAAAGAAAAGACAAATACGCACTTTTCAAAAATCCGCAGGTAGGTTGGAATAAGAATAGCACTTCTTTTTTGCGCTTTTCATGTATAAAATTGCAAAACTACCGTCATGTTTTAGCCCGCTGTGCATAAATAATCAATCTTTTTTTTAATACTTGCACCTACTCAGCATTTGAGGAACTTTTATGCACAATTGTCATTATGTATATCCGCATGCGCAGCTAGACTTGAGATATGATTTCCTTATTCTTAGTTCACTGCATTGGCATTGTTATGAGATTGGCTGATCGAGCACTTCCTCGTAGCCTCTGGCCAAGCTGTTTTAATACCAGGTAGCCTAGCTGTTTTGGTGCATAATCAAGGTTGTCCATGGTGATGGGATCCCCGTAGAAACCTTATGGAATGGGACAGCAGGCATTCGTGTTTTTTGCTGGAGAGTATTATCATTGGGTTTGGATTGAGCCAATCAACTTGAGTGTATTGAACACCACCGGTTGATTCGAAAGTAACTCTATTCGAAAATGGAAGTAATTTATTTTTGAAGTGTAATTTCTCCATTTAATATAATGAGCATGAGGAAAAGGTGCATTATATGGATTTTCGTTTAAAATTCATTGTTTATTTAGTCAAATGTGGTTGAATTTTGAATTCTTATTCATTACAATTGTTATATTAATTCACAAGGTAATTATTATTAAATTTATTTCGAATATAAACATAGGCGTCGATTTTTTCTTGAAAAAGGCAAGTATTAGGGGGGCGAGAAGTTTTATACAAACTTTGTTTTCTATGTATCCGGTGTCCCAGAAAAAATAAACCACTTGTTTGTAAAGTATTTACTCAGTGATTATAAACTCAAAATTATTGAAATTCTATACACCAAGGGTGGGCAATACTGTTCATACGGAGGGCCGCATTTGAAAAAATTTTGAAGCCGAGGAAAAATTTTTTTTACACTAATTGGAAGAGCAATAAAAAAGTCTACACGTCCGCAGACATCCTGTTTCATCACTGAAGATCGGTGAAGAGCAAAAAAAAAAGATCTACGCGATC
The DNA here is from genome assembly GCA_964006365.1 of Trididemnum miniatum. Lineage (NCBI taxonomy): Eukaryota > Metazoa > Chordata > Ascidiacea > Aplousobranchia > Didemnidae > Trididemnum > Trididemnum miniatum. The sequence goes on along the minus strand of OZ023248.1, from coordinate 22,630,129 downwards.
GCAGATGTCCATTTTTTCACTGACATTCAGCGCGGAGCTAAACAAAAGGAAAGAAAAAGGTCTTCAGCTTGATTCACGATAGGAGTTCATATTTCTGTAAGTGACCACGGGTCGCATAAAATGGTCGGGCGGGTCGCACTTTGCCCACCCCGGCTGTACACAGTAATCCAAGTACTGGCGTATTATTTACACTTTTACATATCTAAAAAACTGCTTGCAAATTATGCGAATATAGCCAAATCAAAAATGATAATTGAAAAAAATCAGTATCACGAGCAAAGAGTGGTTTATTTCAGTCTATGCTCAATGTGACCTCCATATACTCCCACAACTAAACAAAGGTGTTCTTTCTAAAAAAAAAATGCTGTTGCATCTTCTCTAGTTATGATGTTTATTTTGAATATCTACAGACTTATGACGTCACAAAGCGCATGCAACAAAGCGGGTACTACACCTTTGCTCGCATAAATTTCCTCTGATACTAAACTTTTTGAAACATCATTCCTCTAAAACTGAATTTCAATAATTTTGAGTTTATAATCACCGAGAAAATACTTAACAAAGAGTGGTTCATTTTTTTTGGGACACCCGATATAATAAGGCGCAACTAGCGCATGAATAAGTTAGTCGTGTCATAAAAAATATACGGGCAAAATAGCAATAAAATTATTTGCTTTTCTAAACTTTCACCGTCTTATTAAAGTGAGTATGTGTGAAGTTATTTGTGTTCAAAACGAGCGGACACAACGGGTTTACCCCCAGTCTTCTGACGCTCTGAAAACAGCTCAGGCGGAATAGGGTTTAATAATAATCGAATAGGAATTTTTCAAGGTAGGCCTAGCAGTAGCATCGTCGCTGAACACACGCTGATAGTTTTTTTTTTTACCATTTAAATAGCGTGAACGTAACATTGCGACGAAACATTACTACGATTTTGTGTGGTATATACTTTGGAACTGTTTTAGCTACTGCGCATGCATTTAACTTTTAACATAGATATCAAAACACCGCGGGGACCAGACATATGTCGCCCCCTTCTGTGTTAGACCCGAAGGGCGCCGCCCCCTGCCCCCGCCACATCGACCCCTATGATGAATATAAATTAAAATTATAGAAAACGAGAGCATAGATTTAATTGCTTCACGTTAGGTAACATACACGCAAAAAAGTGAGAATTTGAATATCTATAATTGAAATCAGTAAATTTGAATAAATTTCAATTATTTTTGAATAGGGAATTACTTCAGTAGTCGAGTAATTTACTCTCCCCTTTGATTTCTACAAGCCCATTGCCGGTTCTGTTCAACTTTATATCATTGCAGTAAAATAAGAATGATAGGAAACGATCCGATCAACTTTGGATGCTTGATAAACTTGTTGCAGTGACATGTGAGATGCTGGTTGCAGTGACACGTCAGATGTTGGTTGCAGTGACACGTCAGATGCTGGTTGTAGTGACATGTGAGATGCTGGTTGTAGTGGCAAGTGATTGGAGCTCGACCGATATGAATTTTTTTAGCCGATACCGAATAATTTAAAATTTAAAGGCCAATAACCGATATCTAAAGATCCCGCTTCCACGTAAAAACTGCTCCAAAATTTGAAAACCATGTGTATTGATGCAATTTGATAGTGATACTATGCCCAAAACATGCATTCCAAATTTCGGATGTGAAAACACACAATAAATGAGTAGCAAAATTAATTTAGGAAAACCATTCCTAACAGCAAAAAATGTAACAATAAAGGACAATGGTCAATATAAGTGTCTAGAAGTTGCAAAATCCAGAGCTTTTTTCTTCTAGAAGATGAAAAGAAATAAACCAAGATCGCAAGCGAATGCGTATTGTTTGATTAGCGCGCTTTCTGCATTGCAATACACGTGCGCTGTCTGGCTGGCAATGTGTGCGCACTTACGCACGCATAAGCGCGACGCACGTTGCGTTGCCTGGCTGGCAATGTGTGCGCAACTACGCACGCATAAGCGCGATGCACGTGCGCTGTCTGGCTGACAATGTGTGCGCAACTACGCACGCGTACGTGCGACGCACGTGCGCTGTCTGGCTGGCAATGTGTGCGCAACTATGCACGCATAAGCGCGGCGCACGTGCGCTGTCTGGCTGGCAATGTGTGCGCAACTACGCACGCGTACGTGCGACGCACGTGCGCTGTCTGGCTGGCAATGTGTGCGCACTTACGCACGCATAAGCGCGACGCACGTTGCGTTGCCTGGCTGGCAATGTGTGCGCAACTACGCACGCATAAGCGCGACGCACGTGCGCTGTCTGGCTGACAATGTGTGCGCAACTACGCACGCATAAGCGCGACGCACATGCGCTGCCTGGCTGGCAATGTGTGCGCAACTATGCACGCATAAGCGCGGCGCACGTGCGCTGTCTGGCTGGCAATGTGTGCGCAACTACGCACGCGTACGTGCGACGCACGTGCGCTGTCTGGCTGGCAATGTGTGCGCAACTACGCACACAAAAGCGCGACACACGTGCGCTGTCTGGCTGGCAATGTGTGCGCAACTACGCACGCATAAGCGCGACGTACGTGCTCTGTCTGGCTGGCAATGTGTGCGCAACTACGCACGCATAAGCGCGACGCACGTGCGCTGTCTGGCAATAAGTGCGCAACTATGCACGCATAAGCGCGGTAGGCACTAGAATAAACGAAGTTTTCTGGTCTGTAGAATAAGATTTGAAAAAAAGTAACCAAAATCATGCTTGATTGACAGGGGTGCAAATGTATGCTGAGCATTGGGGGAATGATTTAGCTAAATTAACCATTTTTGGATATTGGGGGGATGATTTGACAAAATTGATCATTTTTCGATATTGGGGGATGAAATTGGCTCGTATTGGAAATTTTCTACTTTCATGAAACAATTGGGAGGGATGCTGCCAGATTATTGGGGGGAGCGCATCCCCCTTATTCCCCCCTGAGTTTGCACCCATGTTGATTGAATTTATCAGAAAACATTGGCAAGTCACGTGACAAATCTTAACCTACAGACCAGAAAACTTCGTCTATTCTAGTGCCTACCCATAAGCGCCAAAAAACCTTGCGCTTATTATCAAAATCGTAAATGAGACGTTTTTGTTGATTGCCGATAATTTATCGGTAGATGACGGCCGATACGATATATCGGCTAATCTCGTTATCGGCCGATAAATATCGGTCGAGCTCTACACGTGATTCGTAATCCTTAAAATGTTTTACGAGTGGCTCTTTCGGTTTGTGCAAGTGCCTATCAAATACGTATGACGTCATTGTTCACGTTTGTTATTTGCTTGGCTGTGAAGCCGAGATGTAAGAGAGGGCCGGTAAAGTTGGCTTTATCTGGGGAATTTCTTATTCTTTGCAAATATACGTTGACTTTTATTTAGTTTATGAACGCTCCATTGTTGTCAATTCCAATTTTGACTTTTGTGATTAGTTATAAACTTCAAGGATATAAATGGCAGATCTTACACATTGATTTGGACTAACAATTGATCCTATAACCGACGGTTTGTGATGATAGAATGTATTTGCGTATGAAAGGTGTTTATGTAATATGTATGTATGTAGCAGATTGTGTTTTCCGTAAGGTTTGTCGTCATGTCAGTCTTACTATTTTGAGAAAACGTATCACACCTCCAAGCATTCTGTCGTCGTTCAACTTCTTCAGCGGCTAAGTTTCATCTAGAAACTGCTGCTTTCTGAAAATCTACGATTTCGAACTTTCTGCATTCTCAGCGCAGTACTTTTTCATCCTCTGCTGTGTCTGATTAACTTTTCGTCGTCCACTTGGCGTGAAAGCATCGCTATTTGCGCGGAAGGTCTCGAGTTCGATTCCCGGGCTGCTCAAATCAGACACAGTGTCGTCAACGGCTTGCCACTGCTGCGACGTTTCTTCGGAGCTGTGTTGCCCAGGCGCTAAGCCCCGGAGATGGAGCTCGCCACCCGTTACACGCTTCGATGTTCCGCGAGTATAATGAAGATTTTATTTTTCTTCGGCTTTTTCTTTAGTATAAAAGCATAAACTTTTGCTGGTAATTTGTGCAACTACGAAGTGTTCCGAGCAATCGTTTAGAATATTAGCTTGCTCTCCCTATGTTCATTTTTGTAAGTCTTTGATTTTGTTTGTGCTGTTCTTTGTCACACTATCAATCAATGAGTTTGATAATAGCGCCTAACCGCTGAGCCATTCTGCTAGCAAGAAGAATATATTGTTGGTGCTATATTACTACAAATCGATTCATGACTTCCTTATCATAGTATTTGCTCGGTTTCTTGACACCACACTTCATGTTTATCTCCTTGCTATCGTTTTTCTAGTTTTAGCATATTAAAGCGTGTGTTATCATCGCAATCGCTATGTTGTGCTTCGACCCCCACCCTAACTTCTTTCATTCGTTGTTGATATATACTTTATACTTTCCTCTGCTTGGTGGCAATTATAAACTATTCAAAACTGAACTTAATAACGCCATAACAACTAAGCTAGTGTAGGTTTGTGATGACAGAACTTCGCTCTTGTCGATCAGTTTCTTGCTTTGAAATCTATTTCATTTCATCCTCATCACGTCCGAGATTTGCCGGCAAGGTGGAAAAGCGCCTTTATATAAGAGTACGTAATGCATTGAGCAGTTTGCAAGATGTTCGCCGCTCTCTAACTGTAAGATGCGATCTCACCCTGGGCCGCGGATTGAGCAGTTTGCAAGATGTTTGGCGCTATCTGATTATCAGGGCCATCTCACCCAGGGCCGCGGATTGAGCAGTTTGCAAGATGTTTGGCGCTATTTGACTATCAGGGCAATCTCACCCAGGGCCGCGGATTGAGCAGTTTGCAAGATGTTTGGCGCTATCTGATTATAAGATGCTATCTCACCAAGGGCCGCTAATTGAGCAGTTTGCAAGATATTCGGCGCTATCTGATTATAAGATGCTATCTCAGCCAGGGATACGAACTCGCAGCATTTCTTATCTTTCAAGTTGCAGTTGGGCAGAAAAGAGCAAGTTCGAGTTGGCAGCGGTGATCTTGTGTTGTTGAATGAGATGTTGTTTTACTGGTACGAATCAGCAAGTTTGAGTGAGTTTGATTTAAACCACAGTCCATTTGATTGTGTTGTGTACATACTAAAACATGGACATTTGTGCTGACGACAAGTGGATTTGTTTTTTGTCGGTGATATTTAAGGTAAATGTCACAGCTTTGTGTCGTAATCCATCTGCGTAGTCGACGGTAGCTATAATGTCATTCATGCGCTGTGCAAAGGTTGGCTGGGCTGTGTTAAGCTATGTTAAGTCTTGCATGTATTATCTTTGCCAGTCGCAGAAGTTTGTTATCTTGGTAGAATTTCTAAACTAAACTATCCATTATCCAAACTATTCCAGACATTACTGACGGTTTTGGTACATTCGGTAAATACACATGCTCATTGTGACGATAACCAACTGTGGACGAGTGTGTTCGGTTATTGCTGTTTCGATTAGTCTCAGTATGAAATTATTATATTTTCATGGAAGTTTGATTATGTGAGAGTATCACTGGTTGTAATTTCTTGTTGCCCGCGTACTGATGCGCACCAACAGTTTTACACACAATTTGAGATATTATTGAGAGTGAAAGCAGTGCAGTGAGACCAAACCTACTATTAATGAGCTAAACCAGTGGTTCTTAAACTGGGTTCGACCGAACCCCAGGGGTTCGGTGAGGCTGTAGCAGGGGTTCGGCTAAGATCAGAATAAGTTTTTGCAAAAAGGCATACAGTTGTAGTAAATGACTATCTCTGCGTGGAATGATGCATCCCCCCACCATACTCTTTCAACGCTGTTTTTGATGAATAAATTTTTCCATAATTTCAAACCTATGTGATAACAATCATCTTTACGCCTAGCACGCATAAATCAAAAATGTGCGAACAAAATGTATCATATTTGGTGAAGGACTTATAGTTAGAGGCAAAAAAATTAAACAGACTTTGCCATAAAAATTGTACAAAAAGCGCTAAAATGGCCATTACAGTGTCTAAATTTTTGAAAACTTTCCGGGGAAGCATACCCCCGGACCCCCCTAGAACCATATTTTTGTTCCTCAATTTGCTTCAAATTAACTTTCCGGAAAAAAATACGCTTAAAAAATGTAAAAATTATATGCCACCCTCCACCGCCTTAAGGATATTCTGAATACGCCCCTGACGTGAAACATTTTCAAAGAGCTTATGCCCTTTTCCGGTTTAGACGTCTAACGTCTTTGCACTCATTTAACATTCAACCTAATTCAAAACTGCATCCCCCCTCTAAAATTTTCTGGATCCGCTCCTGGTTATAATTAAGGGTTCGATGTATGCTTGCATGACACCTATTGGGTTCGATACTTCCGACAAGTTTGAGAACCACTGAGCTAAACAATAGCTTTAAAAAAAGTTGTTTTCGCATTAGGCTTCATCAAAGCTCACACAAAAGAGTTATGATGGAACGTTTCATAAAGCCGAATGCGAAAGTTGGAGATTTCTTCAAAGCTGTTTTTATTGAATGCTTCGTAATTGTTACAACTCCTATAAATTTGTCTCTTCAGCTGTGCAACGAACTATTGACAAGAATCACTCTTCCACCCTCAACTATTGCTTCAATCTAAAACTGTTTCTTCAGACGGAAAACTGCCTGATAATTAATCCACCTGACCACTATTCTACCAGTCTAACACTTGTTATAGGTATAGACGCGTTTCGGGCTTTTTAGCTCTCATCAGTATACCATAATAACCAACATGACACTAGTCATGAATGGTTAGCCTTGCAACAGCACAACTATTTATCGGACTCCGTAAGCTGATGTTCATTATGAAGTCATAAGAGTTGGATTATGCCAACATAGATAGTCAACCGACGCTATTATTATAATTAACTCTTATAATGTTTTTCATTGTAATGAAAACAGGTTGAATTTTGCAAGGCATAGCACGCATGTGTGGCATGTCATCAACATGCAGTATCTTGCACTGCAGTTAAATGTTATGAATCATTGCTGCGTCTTGTGAAATAAAATGCTCACCTTTTACTCATTCAGTTAGCTTTTGAAGCCGTCAGCAGATAGAAGCGAATGTGCATCAAGAAGTGGCGTTGTGACAAATAAGGGTGGGTATAAGCTACAAAAGTCATCAAAAGAGTCTGGTATATTTCCGTCACTTCTTAACATTTGTTCGTACATCACGATCATTGTTGTTTCACGCATTAATAGTAGATTGATTTTATAGCATTGCTGGTTTTGTAAATGGCGCACACGCTAATGTGGTTGCTGTATGTGCGTGGTGATCACGTGACATTTGCAGCATGGCTGTCTTTCCTTCGCCTTCATTTAAATAGCTTGCCAAGCGAATGAATGCGCACGACCTTACTATATATAACAAGCTATTTTCTTTCAGTGAATTGGGACGAAACTTCATTGTATGCAGTTTCTCCTGCGGCCATGAAAGTGAAAACTTGCTGATCATGCTCAAAGCACTCAAGTGTTTAACAAAGCCATGCCACGTAACTATGCGCCTTGATCGTTTCTTCCTACTCATTGTGCCGTCAGCGCATGTTAGTCACACACTGCCACTTCTTTATTACGTTAGTAATAATGGTTGCTGCAGTAGCGCATTTGGCTCTCTCTTTTCAGTTTGCCTTGTAGTAAAAAATGAACATGTGCTGCTAAGTGAGTGAAAGATGGCTGGCTCGTGTGACGGGACGGCGCTTGCAGCTTTTGCCCCTCCTTGCACTTTTAAGTTTCTCGCTACGCCACGGATTTGCTTTGTTCCATGCTTTCTTTCGGTTAAAGCATTAATGCAGTGTAGAATGACGTCACCCTGGCTTCATCGGCCTTCGCTCTTTTGAACACCTTAAAGGCAGCCTAGCTTCACGATCTTTATGTTCGGCTGGTCTGGGTTAGCTTTTGTGTCGATGAAGCGCTAATATCTGGTTCTTTGCTGGTAGTCCACATGAAAGTAATATTTGTAAGTTTGCTGTTAGCAATAGTTGGGATTTTAAATGTGATGCCAAGTTTTGGAACATTTAAAAATGATTTTTAGCTGCTTAGTTGCTTTTTTTTTCTAGAAGAAACGCAAAACCATTGGTTGCAGTTAATTTTTTAAATCCCGTATTTTAATAGAGCGGTTTCATTTTATTATGTGCCACTACTTGCTGTGTATAACTGCTTGTACTCGTTAAAAGTGAACAGGAAACTCGTATGTAGGTCTCGCTTGCGTCGTTTGACGTCATTGCAATAAAACAATGAGCAGTTCAATTTAGTTGTATCGCGGTTTGGTTTTGCTTAGTAATTATGGAAGATAAGTGAGTTGTTTGTTTCATTTTGTTCATTGTGGAGAGAGATTTAGAAACAAAAAAGTCGGTGTGATTGTACACCTGGTAATTAAATACCGCAAAGTTATCGCGCGAAAGCAAGAAGTTGAAAAGTGTCTAGTATATACCTACACGTATTTGTATGCCTTGCTTGTTGGTGCAGTTGTTAAGACACCGCCGGTGCAGGAAGTTTTGGGTTCGATTCCCGGGCCGGTCAAATCGTACACTGTGTCGCCAACGGCTCGCCACCGCTGTCACGCTTCTTAGAGCTGCGTAGCCCAGGCGCTATGCTGCGGAGATGATCCCGCCACTCGTTACACGCTTCGGCGTAATACCGCGAGTATAATGAAGATTTGATTTTTTGCGTGTTGAGATACTCGAGTATTGATCATTATGTTGATTAGTGAAAGCGTGCGGAAGTGGGTGGAATACACAAAACTATGGGTGTTGTCGCGTCAGTGTGTGACGTAAACTTCATCAAATTGACTTTGCATATCGCGAATGACTCTCTCCTTCCATCTTGTGTTTGATATGCTTGCAACAGCGGTTACTTGCAGACACTACTCTTCTTGCAATTGCCAGGCTGAGGATAAACCCAAAAAGATGTGGCAAATGTCTCAGACCAACGAAATTGAAATGCCCGAACTCTGGTCCTGAACCTTAAAGGCGCGTTTACACACAGATCGCAATTTTTGAGCCGCAGCGCAGCGAAACTCAAATCGCCAGATTGACTGCTTATCTCTGATGGCAACTTCTTGGTAAAACCGCTTCGTTACGCTTGATTGAACGTTAATAACCAGGCTCATGCATTTCAATCTGCATTCGCGCGTAGTTGAAATCGCAAATCGCTCCTTGAGCGATTTCTGCGTAGCGCAGATCGAATCGCACGCGCGCACACGCACAACTTTGCACAAAGTTGCGCGTAGTAGAAATCACCGATCGCGATCAGAACATAATAAAACAAACAAACTTCCCGATCACAACTACGCACGTGTAAACGCACCTTTACTCGTATCTAAGCTCTGCCACAAATTAAAATATTTCCTGGCTTTAATCGATTTCGGCTTTAATTTTATGACCTTTCTACAGGTTAGACAGCCATTGCAATTCAAAAATTAGTGTGCACTTGCTCATATTGTCAAAGGGGTTACCGCTACTCCTTTGCACCATAGAGTTCGAAATGAGCCTGTTGTGATAAGTCGAACGATATTTGGTATTCTGCTGCGCGATGTGATTAATGTTATTTCACCTGCTTTGCAGCATTATCTACTGACGTCTTCAGATCAACAGGAGAAGATGCAGGAACGCCAGAAACAGACCTTGATTGAAGTATGTGAATAAAGCTTGATGTTATATTTGACTCTTTCAGCATGTACAGCGCATTAGATAGAGAGGGCGAGAGTGCGTGCTTTATGGGCAGTGATCTGATATTAAGAAGCTGCGAAGTTAACGCGCAATTACTCCGAGTGACACTTCCCAATGTCTTTGAGGACTTTTTGGTTTGTTTTATTGTTGCATCACACATGTTGCTTGACGGCGTAAGAATAAAACAAATAAAAAGTGTCTCCTTTACCATTGAGACGTCTCAGTCAGTGTGATTTTACTATAGCAGAGCTGATGCTGTTTGTGTTGCATCAAACTGCTTGTTTTTGCCCCTTTACGGCCAATAACGTGGTGACTTCCAGCTGCTCTGTAAGTTGAAGCAATCTGCTTATTATTTGTGTGCAGTTGCACTTCTATGTTAGATTTTTGCGTTTCCTAATTCCTGGTGTCCTACATATTCTGCTCGTGCTGGTAATTAGCGGTCAGTCTATTAACAATGCAAAAAATTGATGGAAAGTTAAATAGTAGAATGAATTGTGCCATCGTAGGCGTCGATTTTATCTTGAAAAAGGCAAAAAGTAGGGTAAGGAGAATTTTTATCAGAACTTTGTTTTCTGTGTTTAGGAACCAATTTTTCAAGGTACCAGTAGCATCGTCGCTGATCACACGCTGGTAGTTTTCTTTTTGCTTTGTGTATAATGTGATTGCGACAAAACAATACCATGATTTTGCGTTGTTGTATTTCGCAGCTGTATTAGCTGATGTGCATGCATTTAACTTTCATTATAGTGATCAAAACACCACGGGGGCCAGACATATGTCGCCCCCTTCGGTGTTAGACTCGAGGAGGCGTCGCCCCTTGCTCCCTCTGTATTGAAGCTTATGTATGTCATAATAAGCTTTCACTTGTGATGTTTTTATGTAAACGGCAGGAATTCTTCTCCGGCAAAGGTCCCAGCTCTGGCGTGCCGGAAGTTCAAGGTTTCCTCCATATTAAGAACGGCAAGTCGTGGTCGCGCAAATACTGCGTGCTCCGATCATCCGGCTTGTATGTGAGCAAAAGTGGAGAGCCAAAGAAGGGGAAGAAGGTTGGAGTTTGTTGTAGACTTGCTGCTCATCTCACGCTGCACCTGCTTGTAATAACATCATTGATGTTTGTCAGCGCAGCCTTTCAAAGTTTAATGCACTGTAAAAATAAAAGTTGAATCGAAGGCAATACCATTAGAAAGCAGGCATCTGACAACGAATGTGCTCGCACAAGTGCGGAGAACACGCTAAAACCATTAGTTTCGCCAGTTTTTCCTCTCCATGCGAATGAGTTTGAAGCTGGTGTTCCTCGAAGATTTCAATGAACAGTTGAAGTTCCAGAGTCTACTAATCGCATCTCTCTTATCATTATTTTGCTTACATCTAAGTATGTTGAGGAGAAAAACAGAGCCAGAGTAGTTCTTAAAACTGGACGTTTCCACAACGTAGATTCAGCTGTCATCATCAGCAGTGTGAGCAGGGCAGTAGAAAATAAAAGCGATTAAAAGATTTTTCGTTTTGTACTACCCTGCTTACACTGCTGATGATGACAGCTGAATCTGTGTCGTCGAAACGTTTAGTTTTAAGAACTACTCTTGTTTTGCTTTTTTCCTTGGCTCATTTTCGTCCCTTTCCCGTATCGTATTCCTGACTAAGCTTTCTTTGCAGCTGACAGATCTTGTGTGTTTGGTTATGTTTGAGCAAACTTATTTGTATCTGGGTCGAAACTGGAAGAAAAAATTCAAAGCTCCGTTTGAATATGGATTCGCGTTGAAAGTGAGCTAGTCCATAATTTTTTTGTTCAACGCGTGAAGTGGATAGAATTGTGTATGACATGAAAAACAGTGTTACGTCTAAGTTGTTGATAATGTTTTTCACTGAGGGTGGCCAAAACGTTTAAAAGAAGCAACTTGTCGAACTTATGCAATGTTTCGACTATAACAAAAGTCTCGTCAGCCTTGCTACGCGCAGCCAATCCAGGCTAGACTCATTCCACACTGTAAAGACTCTTCATTTGCATTGCTCCTTTGAACAGCTTGACTTCATCTTTTTTCTAGGTTGTGCCCTATTTTTAGCAGGCGACTGGCCCCAAACAACGATGCCCAGTGAAAAAAAAGCTATAACTTCTAACCCACAACCAAGTCACCAATAGCCCAAGCCGCCCAACTAGCCCACATCACTAGAAGCCCCCATGGCAACCCACTCATTTGCAGCTGCAGACGCGTTTTGACCTTATTATGATCTCATCAGTGCAGCATAGCAACCTCGCAACCTCCCACCTTCTAAAAAAAATTCTAGCCTTCAAAAGAACTACAACCCCCAACTCTTAAGCGTCTACTCATTCTTCTCAATGTAAGATATTGAAAATGAAAATTTAAATGAAATAGTACAGGCATGGATTATGATGTCACAAATTCCCTGTAAAAAGTCGAAAAGACTATTAAAGAGTTTTTACAGTGTGGAATGACTCTTGCCTGGATTGGCTGTGCGTAGCAAGGCTGACGAGACTTTGGTTATAGTCAAAACATTAATTTGTCCCTTGCAAATTTTTTATGCAATGTTGTACTTTTGGTATAAAATGTCAGTTTTTCAAAAAAAAATTAACATTAAAAAAGTGCGCAGCAGGTGAAGCCCGACTCTGTAGATTACAGTTAGCACCAATATCCACGTGGAAGGGGGCAATTGTGTGTGATCTCTGGTACTTTTGCTCGTGCTCGGTTGTGCATATCTGCGTTTATCCACACATGCTGAGAGCTCAGCCCCACGAAGCAGACCTGCAATGTCCACCCTGTCCAATGTTGGTGGGTTTCGGCCCCGGGCTTCTTTGTCCCAGTTTCTGCATCATAATCGCTCTTACTTTGGACATCGAAAATTTGCTTATGATGCAGAAAGTAATAGCAAGAATCGCGGGCCTCGCGTGGCCATGTGATTAGCGAGCCAGTTGATATATATGGTGAGCAGTGTGATTGTACCTGTTTCAGCATCCCGCCATTCAGATGAAATCCAAGCACGTCCGCTATCTGGCTTGTGAAGACTTCAAGTCATTAATGCGCTGGACAGTTGGTATCAGACTGGCCAAGGTAGGTTCGCCTGTTTCATTATCTCTGAGTGCAATGACCGCATTTGAACTGTGCACATACGTGTGTCCGGCTTGCATTGATGTCACTACCTTACATTCATTAAAATTTTGTTTTGTGATGTATTCTCGTGTTCGCCACTTGTGCGCTGTCCATTTTTATTCTCAACCTTACAACTTGCTCGCTTTCTGCCACTTCTTGGATTTGCTGATATAATCAAGAATTATGAGTTCGGGAAGATAACTTGTAGGGCGGATGTGAATAGGTGCGGGTTATCAGCATATCGTTTTGGAACGACGCAACGTATCGGTTATGCGATTGACAATCCTTAGGCACGGGTTTTCTTCTCGCCGCAGGGTTGGCGTTAAAAAACCCACCCCCAAAGAAACACCTAAAAAAAAAACAGAAAACCACTCCCTGAATCTTTTGTATTTTGTATCCTGGATAGAAACAAAAAATGAAATGATTTTATCTACACACATAATGCATCACTAAACACTTATATACTGGTTAGTGGTTATTGTTCATCTTTAATAGTGAGGTTTTATAATCACGATTAAGGTAGTATTATCGGACGTTAGGAATTTCCTTGCAGCTAAAAACACAACATGAAAAAGTTTTTGCTTGGGTGTTGGGTTCTAAATCAATTTTTCTCGCAGCTTTCTTCACAGCACCACAATACTTTGACAAATTTACACAGCTTATTCAAATAAAATCATAAAGGCAGAAAATTAGCAAAATTAATAAAATCGAATAAAAGAAATAATTACAGTAGTGAACAAAACAAAGCCTTGCCTAGAAACAACAACGATTACGTCTTCAGCCAGAATAATACAATACAAGCGCCACTATACCAAGCTCACTCTGATCTGAAGTTCTAAATCATTATAGCCCGTTATACATCAGAAAATATTCACATGACCAAAACCGCAAAAGGTTCGACGATTGAAAGGCAACATTAGCAAAGCAGTAAAACAAAACCGCAAAAGCACTTAATTCAGAACATAGAGCAAAATCTACGCTTATTGATCTCTATCCTAGCAGAAATGATAGTAAAACTCGCTTTCACAAAATAGTCAACTTTCCTTCAAGAAGAAAACGCATGGCATTGAATACAAAGCGAAAATACTCCATTTTAACGGTACAATCTCAGGATTTAAATTCAGTTCTATTATTAAAACAAAATAACGTATGTAACATTGAAAAACCGGTGTTATTTCAAGAAATGCGAACAAATCAAATAAAGAACGAAAGTGAATGAAAAAGAACGAAATTAGCATAAAAACAAGACAAATCATATAACGTAAAAGATCACGCAAGCAATTAAGTGTCAGAACTTTTTAAGTATCTGTACATTTTCACCAGCTTCTGGGCTTTGCCCACCGCCAAGCTATTGCGTTCTTTATTCCATACAAGATCAAATGTGCTAAATATGCGTTCAATTGACCCTGAGCTGGCAGGGCATGAGTGCAAATCGATGAGGAATTTGCAGAATCCATGTGCAAGTTCTTCTTGTTTTTTCTCTCTTTGTTTCATTAAACTTCACCATTGAGCAGGGGAGATAGAAGATTTGACATTTTCACTGGACATGTGCTGCGGAAAAATGTCGACATCTTTAAGCCTGATCTTCATTAGCCCAACCAAAAAATTCGGATATCGTTCTATCATCCATTCTTCTGTTCGGTTTCTGATGTATATTAAGCAGAGCGCCTGTGTCGTATTTTGTGTAAGTTGTAAAATTAAGCTGCTACTCAATGATTCCATGCAATAAATCACTACCAAAGTCAGATTTTGTCTTCGAAATACTCAAAATCACCAGCAATACCATATGAAGTTATTGCTAATATCACGATGGTCGCACATGTAAGCAAAAGAATAATATGGCTCCATCGCTTTTTCGAACCTCTCCTAGATTGCGCCAGCATGGATTTGGAGCTACTCATTGTTTAGCAATTGAAGCCATTCATATACGGTATCAGAAAGGTGACATTCATCACTCTGTATCTAGGCGACGAAGAAATAAAGTATAATAACATGGACTTTCACTTGGTCAGTTTGCAGCGTATAAGCAACATTTTATAGCTTGAAGCACACAATACTAGCATGTGCGTGATGAGTGAGTGTTACGAAAATATTTTTGCACCTCATCCGCATGCTTAGTGATAATGCGATAGCTTGTTTCTTTTTCCAATAGATTAAGATAGAGTGTGCACTGCTGCCATATGCAAGCAAGTCTGCATAATCCTTCTTGGTCAGCTGCTTCATTTTTACCTTTTTATTCTCATTGTCTGTGCAGTGTGTACACAGCGAAACTCTAAAGGATACCGTTACATATAAAAGGTTACGCTAAGTGTAATGTAACCGTAATATAAATAACATCACTCACATTTTGATCTTACTCCGTTTTCATGTCATCTATCGCAGTTTTAATGATTGCTGAGCAATATTCTACTGTTTTTTCGCTGATCCTGCATCCGTAACAGACAACAAGTAAGACTCGTCATACAAGGTGTGAGCAATGATTGAATCGTTTGAAACACTGCTCCAGTAGGGTGTTTCGCTCAAAAAAAGTTTTCGTTGGATAGTGATTTTCTAATGCCAAGCGAACTAACTAGATGATTGTTCAAAAATTTGGACAATTTTTGCTATTTAGCTCCCCACACCTCCAGTTTTGACCCGAGGGGGTTGAAATTCATAAAAATGCTATTACTCAATCGAGGATTATTTTACATCGCTGATATTGGCATCAAACAAACCGAAATAGGAAAGCTTACACCCAACTTCCAGAAGAACTACAGGTCCAACTCCTTTGGATTGGGAGATGTAAGCAATTTTGTTAACTTTGAGCAATTTTCAGTGCTTTTTTTAGCATATACAATAAGAATAAAGGTTAATTTTTGATAAAAATTTTCCAAAATGTCACATGTTACAGGAATTGGTTTACAGATGAGAAACGTGATTAAATCTAAGTCCGTTCATCAGTGCATCTATTTGTGTACGTCACAATTATTGCACTGCGAGTCACAATACAGTTGCATTCAGTTCAAGAATGAAATATTAGTTTGGCAAAAAAATTGTGAGTTGCAAGTTTGTTACCGAATTTTTGAGACTACAGTAGTTTGAGTTAAAGCAGAAACCTTTTTGACTGATTGCTGCTTGACTTTTTATTCCAGAAGGAATAAATTTACGTCTGAAACTTAAAACACTCAAGTTGGCCACTTGAGCATTAAGCACAATGGTTAGAAAGTATTATGAAACTCTGTCCAAGCTAATCACATACACACTAGTTTTAGCGCTACATTCCGGAACATTCCAGAAAAAGTATTGGGAAGATGCTATATCAAAAAGTATCTTTTTCATGGACAGGAAGCTGTTGGCACCGTTCCCTTCAAGGTGCAAAGTTTGAGAAAAATGAGAAATTTCCGGCAAAAGTTTTCAAATTTTTCTTCAAACTTGCTGACTGGAATGGTGATTTTGGGCCCAATTTGAATCAAGTTATTTATTATTTAAATTGTGTTAAGTACTCTAAAAACTCAATTTTGATGCAAAAATTGGATCAAACATTTATTAAACCCTCTAAATTTTTGGACAAATTTTTTGTTAAAATTTATATTTGGGCAAATTCGCACTTGCTAAAAACTTAGAGGTAACAGTGGTTATTGGCCTTGCGAGATGGTTAACTACAGCCTGTGGATACCTACACCTTAAGCTATTTGACATAAGCTATTTGACATACACGATTTAAGTTCTGAGCAACAAGCTTCAATAAACGAAGTTGTCCAGTTTATGGTTGATGCATACGTCCCCTCATGTTTTAAGATTTTTTTCAAGCCTACTGCAATCGATGGTCCGAGAGTTATTTTGAATATACGAGATTACTTGAAAGCTTCTACGGCATTACCAGTTAAAAAGTGTTTCATAGATCATGCTTCCACTTGAATGAACCCCAAAACAGCAGCACTTGGAGTTTGCAAGCGGACATGGACATATCTCGAATAGCCATCCGGACACCAAATACGAAAAAGCAGCTATGGTCAAATCGTCCATTAACAGCATTTCTGAATGCTTAATCAAGATCATCACCATGCCTAACCAAAGGAAGTAAGAATGACTGGAAAGCTTTCGGAACTACAGTATTTGCTATGAAAGACTGATTGGACGAATGAAGGATGTACTAACCAAAAAAAAAAGCTCACAGATTCGGACGATATTGACCACAAGATGAAGGGTTATATTACCATGCCTACTATGTTAAGGGAACTTGATGAAATGAGTGACTGTTTAGTTCAGGGTTTTTCAGCCTTTTTCCTCATGGCCCAATAAAATGATAAAATATGGCCGTGACCCATTTACTTTGATTAAAAAACATAAAATAAGCGTAACAGCATCATTAAGGTAGCTAATCTTGCTTTCTAGTCAAGCTCTGTGGCCCATTGAAAACAGTGCCATGGCCCACAGGTTGAAAACCTCTGGCTTAGTTGTTTAAGTTAAATTTGAGTTGATGTTGTTCTTTGTTTTTAATGGTTTTAAAAAAACACGAGGTGATTGTGTAAATTTGAGTATTTAGAAAATTAGGAGAGAAATTTAACGAAATGAAGCAAAAATTCATATTTTTGTTAATAACTCGAAAAATAAGGAAGTTAGATCCATAGTTCCTCTTGAAGTTGGATATAAACTTGTTGGAACCCCCTCGTTATAAAAATGGTGAGTGTGGGGAGCCAAACCGCAAAACATTTTTATACCAATTATGAAGTAGCTCATTTGGCACTAGAAAATCACGATCCAAGAGAAATTTGAAAAAAAAAGTTAAAAAATGAAACTCCTACTGCTCCAGCCCTCTTGCAATATTATCAAAGGCTTTACTTAGCCAACCGCGTTTATTTCCTGTTTTATCTCTAAGCATATTTGGTCATGCCAGCATCTAGTAGCTCACCCCCTGTCCTTATCCAATTGGGTGGAGAACAACCAGGCCTCATCATGTAGCAAAACTTCCAAAATTCCTGATTATCAGCTGCGTTACGTGAAAGGTTTGGACTGAAAAAAAAATCTTGTGGCTTAAACGTCGAGCTTTTGTCTTAGTTCTTCTCTTGCAGCTGTTACGTACGTTGAGATGAGTCTTTGGAGTTTTTGGTTTACTAAAGGTGTACTAGACTAAGCTTGGAGATGCTTGTGGTTGTGATGCACTGCAATTACTACAGTTGCTGGAGAAAGAATAAATTTTTTTTGCATCACTTGCTTGCTCTGCTTGACACTTTATGAGATGTTGACGAATACGTTGTGTTTTTTACTTATCATTTCAGAACAGTAATCACAACGTACTCTGTTATGACGAGCTACTGGAGAGACACTGCCCTACTCCTTTCCTTTTTTTCTTCCACTTCTAAACGGCATCGTAGGCTTCTATATGTGTAATAGGGTGGAGTGAATTTGACGTAATCTTTTGGATTCGTATTTAAGGTGTTGAAACACTTAGCTTTAGCGCTAAAAACAACCATGAAAGCAATTTTGGCCCTCCTACCCCTCAATTGAGCCTTCTACCTGAGGTTAAAGGTCACGCGGGGTCAAGGTTTGTCAAAATTGCTTTAACTTCTTTCCTACTGGTCGCAGAAAGCTGACTATTGGCTCAAAAAATTCAGAAGACCCATGTTTCTATCTGTACTAAGCGAACTTTTCTTTCTATAGTGAGTGGAATTTGAGTTATTTCAAAAAATCCAGATTTTAGATAGTTAGAACTGAGTATTGTATGATCTCGCATTTCAATCAATGTCTGCTGTTGCTCTGATTTGACTAAATGATACTGAATATGAATATTAAGCTAAGAAGGTTCATTACTGTGAATTAGTCTAGCATTCTTGAGTGACTATGTCGGTGGGGTTTTCTAATCAACAACCATAATTCGAATGAAGAATGAGTGAAATTGTGAATGTATCTCACTGCATGCATTCAAAGTTACCGCACTTCACTTCAAAGCTTTGTAGCACTGTCCTTTATTAAACGCATACTAGTATGCTAACTTTGCTAAGCATATACGTATTCACGTATACTAAAGTTAAGTATTGCATTCACACCTTTCTTTAATTATTTTTGTTGGTGTTTGCGGTGTTATCCTCTAGTTCCTGACTACAACTTCATCAATAGCAACAAGCATGCTTACTAGAGCAACTGCAATTGCAAGGACTCGTGCGTTGGATCCCTGGTACAAATTCTGAAGCACTGATCAATTTCCAGAAGGAGTCCTTCCAACAAAACGAGCTGTTTTGCAAAGATTGTGGCATGAACAAAATTGTCATGGCAAGAATACAGTCCAAACTGTTTCAAAGGAACTTTTTAAAGTATGGATTCAATCGAACGTGTACCCAATTTCACAACAAGCAGTGTCGAAAGAGTTTTCGATCTTGCCTATGCGTTCAAGAAAATCGAGCGCTATTCTACATCCAAAAGAGAAGCTACATTTTGAAAAAGGGTGGGGGACTTTATCAATGATATACACGACTTGTGCGATGCGTTTAACCAATATGAACAACATAGGAAGAAACTGCAAAAAACATACAGACTGCGCATGAATTAATCCGCCTAGAACTTTTATCATCATCAATGTGGTCGGAAAATGTTATAAGAATATACTCAATCTGATTTAAAATTTATTGGTAGCATGAAATGAGAAGTCATCGACTTCCAAAAATCACGATCAGCCATCGACTTCCATTTCACATCCAGCTGCATACGGCGACGATGCAGTTACAACATGTAACTCCTTTGAGTTCTCTTCATCGGCCAAACGTGCAAGCATGCGTGAATACATCTTACCTCTCGACTTCCCGGTGCTAGAGTATCCAAGAGGCAATTTATAGTCTCCGCAGTTGACTTGGTTCACCATTAGATCTTAAAACGTTACTTACTCGTACCGCTTCGTTTCGACGCATTATTTTAGCCAGCCGAGCGGTTGCACAGTGACTATTCATGGATTACATATAGAGACGCCAAGAATCTCTCTTGGCTTTTCTAACGGCATTTTTAAAACACAATTGGGCCTGCTTAAAAGCTTCCCAGTCCTTTTCCAGTTTATATTTAATGGCTTTACGTTGAGCTTTACGAGCCTCCCTGCGGAGGCCGGCTAACTCTGTATTGCACCAAATATTTTCCGTCTTACGTCTAATCTTACGCATTGGACAAGTCAAATTGTAAGACTTCATTATTTCTGATTGAACAGTTGATGCCAGTGCTTCTGTATCATCAATTGACGATATGTTGACTGGTACTCTATTCAATTCACATAATCTCCGTTCAAGTTCACTGACATACTTATTCCAAGAAGTACGTCTAATGTTCCTGATCATTTTTGTTCTTTTGGTACTACTTTGAACTGTAAGATCTGAAAAGGATGGCGCATCACTGACATGCCAATCTCTTATACAGTTCCATGCATTTCGGTTAGTTAGTGTCAAATCTAGCACCTCTTCTCTTGTTTTAGTTCTGAAAGTGGGTTTATTGCCCACATTACAGAAATATAGATTCGCACTTGCGCAGTACATGAGTAGTTCCAAACCTCTGGGATTGACGTTTGTGGAACCCCATACTGTGTGATGTGCGTTTGCGTCAGTTCCTATCACTAAAGGAATTTTTTCTTTATCACTGAAAGCTACCAGCTCTTTCAGAGTTTCTGGTGAAGCTGGTTCTTCCTGAGCCATGTAAGTCGATGCAAAGATAAAGCTATTTCCTTCTCTTCTTACACTTCGGGCTCTCACTGCTACCACATCTTCGTTAGAAAATTGTGGCATGAGAGAGCATGCAATATCAGGAGTAATATAAATGCCTGCTCGGGTACGTTTATCTTTGGTATTACCTTGAAAGAGTTTCCATCCCCTGAGTTTACTTCTGATTGAGCCTCCATACGTCCGGGGTTCCTGAATTAGGACTATACCTGACGATATGCTTTTTGTTACTTCACATAAGTTATAGCTTGCTGCCCTACTTCTGTGAAGGTTAATTTGCCAGCATTCAAGACCAAACGACTTGGTGTTATGTGCTGGGATTTGTTTTTGTCTAGGGTAAATGTCTGTTGTAAGTCTATTATTCATACAAATTAAGAACTTTGGAAATACAACAATTTCACTCTACAACATCAATTTCACTCTAAACATCAATTTCACTCTAAATTTGGAAATACAACAATTTCACTCTAAATACAACAATTTCACTCTACAACATGCAGTTACAACATCTGACTCCTCTGAGCATCGGCCAAACGTGCAAACGTCCATCGGCCAAACGTGCAAGCATGCAAAGCCGGCAAGGTTTAACCTACCTTGCACTAATGTGTGAACGGTTTGGTGTTTCTGATAGTGCAGGTGCTGCCATTGCATCAGTACTTTTAAAAGATTTTGAAGTGATTGGTGATGACAATTTAGTAGAAGACAATTATAGATTCTATTTTGAAACAGTTTGGACTGTATTCTTGCCATGACAATTTTGTTCATGCCACAATCTTTGCAAAACAGCTCGTTTTGTTGGAAGGACTCCTTCTGGAAATTGATCAGTGCTTCAGAATTTGTACCAGGGATCCAACGCACGAGTCCTTGCAATTGCAGTTGCTCTAGTAAGCATGCTTGTTGCTATTGATGAAGTTGTAGTCAGGAACTAGAGGATAACACCGCAAACACCAACAAAAATAATTAAAGAAAGGTGTGAATGCAATACTTAACTTTAGTATACGTGAATACGTATATGCTTAGCAAAGTTAGCATACTAGTATGCGTTTAATAAAGGACAGTGCTACAAAGCTTTGAAGTGAAGTGCGGTAACTTTGAATGCATGCAGTGAGATACATTCACAATTTCACTCATTCTTCATTCGAATTATGGTTGTTGATTAGAAAACCCCACCGACATAGTCACTCAAGAATGCTAGACTAATTCACAGTAATGAACCTTCTTAGCTTAATATTCATATTCAGTATCATTTAGTCAAATCAGAGCAACAGCAGACATTGATTGAAATGCGAGATCATGCAATACTCAGTTCTAACTATCTAAAATCTGGATTTTTTGAAATAACTCAAATTCCACTCACTATAGAAAGAAAAGTTCGCTTAGTACAGATAGAAACATGGGTCTTCTGAATTTTTTGAGCCAATAGTCAGCTTTCTGCGACCAGTAGGAAAGAAGTTAAAGCAATTTTGACAAACCTTGACCCCGCGTGACCTTTAACCTCAGGTAGAAGGCTCAATCGAGGGGTAGGAGGGCCAAAATTGCTTTCATGGTTGTTTTTAGCGCCAAAGCTAAATGTTTCAACACCTGAATACGAATCCAAAAGATTAAGTGAAATTCACTCCACCCTAATGTATAACACAATGAACAGATAAATGAAGTCTATAGCAATCTAACGATACTGCAACCTGTGTAGACACTGGCCTTATGCTTTAGTTGTAGCATATTCTTAGATTACAACTACGTCAGATTCTAGCTTCCCAAGAACGTAATACCAGTAGAACAAAAATTTTCACAATATAAGTATTAAAGAAAGTTGATTAATCTCTTTTTCTTATTTTTTGAACTGAAAATTCAACAGTAATTGAGGGAGACTGCGAAGTGAGCTTGCACTCTTTGAGTCAGCAACCCCCCGTTAAATATGTCAAACGCGATCGGCTCCAGCCGTGAATCGAACCCGTCACGTAGGATCTGTCACCTGCGCGCGGTACCGCTAGGCCGTGTCGCTGACGTTGATTAATCTCTTAGACAATCAATTGCAATATGCTTTTAATGTGCAACATCGCAACATTTCTTGTTTTTCTGCTATAGTACTGTAATAAATATTCCTGGTTATTCATTCAGCCTATGCTTCTTCACTATCTTTCAGTTATTTTCTTTCGATATTTGCTTTACATTTTACCTTGATCTGAAACTTTGTGGTGCTTCACAAGCTAAACTGATTGCCACACAAAGACACAGAGGTACCTATCAGAAGTTCCTGTTTTAGTACCCGTATGTGAATTGTGTTTCCCACATTTTAACTCTGACAGTGTGACATGTCCAAACATGTTAACATGTTCAGAATTTAACAACCATACTATTCAGCTATACCTGACATGATTATAGCCCGTTATCTAAAGATGTCATGGAAGATAATAATTTTGCAATAGTTTTTACTGGATGACGTTCTCCTCAAATAATTACTTCGTGTAGTGAATATTTGATTTCTTCATCTTTATCCTTGCATCACAGAAAGCGGCGGAGGCGCTATGCGTAGGACGAATCCAGACTCGTGTAGGAGTTGCCTTGGTTTCCAAGTTTTCAGGTTTAACTTTCTCCTGACTTCTTTAATTTGCTGCTTGCCAGATTCCACCAAGCAGAGATAATCATCGTAAAGCATCTTATCCAAACACGCAACAACGAAATTAGGTTGGTAGCTGAACCATCAACCTTGCGATCATGGTCGTCGTAAAAACGACGCTCCAAACCCTCTGCGCCACGCTGCCGATCAATAAATATTAGTATTATGTAATTCTGCTTGTTTCAACTTGTAGCTGAATCATCAGATAATTTTCTGTTTTGCATTAGCAATGATCGTTACCGCAATCCACAAATGTATCAGGTAGTTGCACACTGCTTTTAGTGCTTTATACCAAATTTTTGTAATGATGTTTCAGTCAATGTTTAACAATATTCCAACAGCAATCATTTAGCATCGGCTCTTCGTAAACTCCACAGATTAAATACAAACAACATACTGTAACTTTCTAGATATAACCTTGTGGTTGCAACAAAATACTGTTAAAGGCATTTTTAGTTGCAAACGAAAAAAAAACAAAAAAGCTCAAAAAAAAACATGAGCTCAAAAAAAAACAACATGTTAGTTTTAAAAAACCCTGTTTTTTTTCAACCCTGGTTCTCGGTAGGGTCTCTTTAAAGCAGTGCTTCTCAAGCATTTAAAAAGTTAGCTTTGCGATCCCTTCGCGCCTTTTTCGATCACTCACGATCCCCTGAAAATGTCAACATTCGCGGTCCCTCATGACTGCTTTGCGGAGCCTAGAAATCCCGGTCATCAGTTTGAGAACCACTGCTCTAAATTCTATGCAGCAGTCTTCAGTGCCTCCTCGTCAGATGCCGAGCATAATCGCTAATTGAGAAGGTTCGGATATCTTGTAAATCTTGCAGTGCTTAATTATTTTTGACTGATATTGTGATAAGTCAAACTCCAAAGCGGAATGCATCCAGTGCATGCAGGTCATGCAAGTTTATTCTCACTCCATCGCTTGGAATGTTTCCTCATGATCTCCTACGCTGAAATAATGAAATCCATGTAATTATTTTGAAAACGACCGGCTTTACCTGGCAATTAGCTCAGCATTTAAGAACATCGTTGCTGGAGGTCTGCAGTTTCATTCCCGGGCCGATCAAATCGGACACAGTGTCACCAACGGCTCGCCGCCGCTGCCATGTTTCTTCGTAGCTGTGTAGGCCAGGCGCTAAGCCGCGGAGATTGACCCTGCCACTTGTTACACGCTTTGGTGTAGTTCCGCGAGTGTAACAAACATTTAATGATCAACTTTCTTTTTCAGTACGGTCGTGACCTTTTGCAAAATTATCAGAAAACAAACAAAGAAGTGAAGTCACAGTCAAGTGTGTCCGTCTTGTCTGTCGGGTATCGACACGAACCCTCCGCAGGTTAGCTGCTTTATCTCGATGTGGTCGAACTGCCTGTCATTGATCGATTGATTTGCAGATAATGTGTCGATGAAGTCGTCAGATTCAGGGGAATCTCGAGGAAATACTTTACCTAAACCTGTCGGGGTCAAGAACATGTTTGAGGGTGCTTGGCAACGCGCCAATCAGGGGGAGAAGCCGACTCCTGAGGCAGGGGTGAGTAAGAAATGGTTACATTTTATCCACACGCACGTAAGCTACTTTGTTGCTGCTAGGTGAATGCGAATCGCGCCATGTCCGTGTTCAGTTCAAATCTGAAGAAGAGCAACAACTGGTGGGATTTGCAGAATAACTCCGTCAGTAATGAGGTGAATCTGTGCATTGCGTGTTGCAATATTAGAACGTTGAACCGCTCGGCTGGTGGAGTGGTTCAGACATCGCTCTCGACTCCGCAGGTCTGGGCTTCGATTCCCGGCCCAGTCAAATTGGACACAGTGTCGCCACCGCTGCGACGTTTCTTCAAAGATGTGTTGGCCAAGCGCGGAGATGGATTCGTTACGCGTTCGGCGCAGCATCGCGAGTATAATCAAGGTTTGATTTAGCTGTGAGTAAACGCAAGCTCTGTTTGAAATATACATTCCCAATCTTCGACTAGCAAAGTTGGTAGGTGGTCACTAGGGTGATGACTAAAAAAGTTTTTTGGGAATTTCGAAACTTCTGATGTGGGATGGGATGAACTTTTTTTATATGTAAAACGAAAATGGGGTTGGTTCTTAACTTTGTTAAAAAAAGTTCCCCCACCAAATGACTTTTTTGCACCTCATTTTTCAGTTTTTGGCCATCTTTTGCCAACTGTAAGTTATTGCAGCAAATTATGCACTGATAAGTTTATGGGGACGATGCTCCTTGTCATTTGACAGCTAAAAAAAATTTGTTCAAAACGGACAATCAGGGCCGAAGATATAAGCAATTTGGTGTTCAAATATCAAACATTGCTCTCTAGTGGAGGAATTGAATATTAACTGTTTCTGAGAGTACGAGAGCGATTTGGATAATTTTCAATGGTGGTTACCCATTTTTAGCGATGAGGAGTTTGCTTATACACTCAGATAAGAGGTAGTTTCTTCCACTAGACGGCAGCTACATCATTTTTCAGTTTTTATTGACTACGCTTTCTACTGCGCATGTGTGACTTTTCAAATGTTTTCATTTCGCCCGCATTAATAGAAACACACATCGCGATAGCGACAATTAAATTTATTGAAAGAAAACAGACAACTTGTGCATTCAAAATTTCAAATACAAAAACTTGCTCAAAACAGAAACTAAAAACGATCACAGTTCACTTTCAAACTACTAAAAACTTTCTATTAAAATAGCTTGCTGCACGATAGAAGTTTAAGTGTGAGATATTTTTCATTAGTACACTTTTTCTGCGGCTCTTCCACTAATTTTACTGGTCTTTCAGCAGTCCAATTTTTTCATCAAACTTACAATTGATGTTACGAATTGGATGGTTTGATTCTCAGTTTTTCACTTGTGTGGGGGAGTACTATTTTTCATTTCATTATAAAACAGCACTCCAATGTTACATTGAAGAATGAATTCATAGTAGTAGATCCTTCATGCCATCAGGGCTTCTTAAAAATAGCTCCCTTAGCAAGTGACCGTAAGAAGACGAAAGTTGGTTCTTCTTTGTTATGAACTAATCGATTGTTGGATCTATTTTAACTCTAGCACACTGATGGGCTTTGCTGTTGGCTGGCTTTGCAAATGCAAATCAAAGACGTGCAGGATACAGGAATTCCCATTGAACTACACCTCCATCATGATGACGCAGGAGTTTTGTTTTGCTAGTTCTGAAGATTGTGTCTTTTTACTGCATCCTGTAAACAGAAATTTGGATGAAGTTTTGGAATTTTTTCACTTTTTTTTAACTTACCGGGAGAAGCGATCATTTCTTGCTTTTTCGATTTTTTGAGAGACTTTTGTGACATCTTAACCCATAAGTTACCTGTATTATTCCCTTGATGTTTTCGTTTTAAATGTTTTACCTGGAGAAGAATCAGTAGAGGCTAGAATTAGGGTTTGTAGTTCTTTTGAATGTGAAGAATTTTTTTTAAGCGATGGGAGGTTGCTATGCTGCACTGATGACACCATAGCAGAGTTGAAGCGCGTATGCAGCTGCAAATGATTCGGTTACTCTATGGGCCTGAACTGAATAGTGAGGCTACCGGTAACTTAGTTGTGGGTTAGACTTTACAGGCTTTTTCACTGGAAGTTTTTGTTTGTGGCTGGTCGCCTGCAATTGAGAGGGAACCTCCTAGAAAAGAAATGAAGTTGAAAAGTTTAGGTTTGCAATGTTATAAGGGGTCCTTACAGTCTGGAATGACTCTAGCCTGGATTGGCTGTGCAAAGTAAGGTTGACGAAATTTTTTCGCTTTTGCTTTTCATCTTCCAACAACACTCGCTATTGACTTAAATTTTAATTTTTTATGGTAGCCGAGCATATTTGCATGAAACTCTTGTTAGCAGGCAGTGGATGGCATTTGTTGAACCTAGATTTCGGCAAACTTTTGGACCTCTCCGCAGATGTTTCAAATTTATGAAAAGACATTTTTAATCACAGAATACTGTAGCTATTTAAACAAATGTATTTGCCCAAAAAATTGGGAATTTTTGGATTAGTTTCTGTTTGAATAAGCTTACCTCTGACGAACCCAACCGGGTGAAACAGGCTATCGGGTTTTTAATTTTTAACTGATGTGCTGAAGTGAATGTAATACGCTCTAACCTTGTTATTGAGCACTTTTTAGATCAGCTGTCCACTCCGCAGTTATTAGATTGCAGTAGAACGCCGATTATCCGAACTAATTAAAACCAAGTATGGTGCGGATAAGTGATTTATTCGGATAATCGAACAACAAGCAATATTACGAATTTCCATCACTCAATACATTATAAAGCACAGATACATTGTGACTTATTGTGCCGGCGTATTGTTAGCTCTGGAAGAATAGTAATCACTCATTTTCTTTTGTTTTATTCTTGTCACTGTTTTAATCGCTGGCATTTTTGAACGCTAGCATGGCATTTTCGGACGCTGGTTAACAAATTTGCACTTTTTTTTTTTAATCAGAGATGTAAGTCAACTTTTCGGGATGGATTTTTTGCGCTGGTTCCAAATCTGTGCTCAGTTTTACTTTAGCTCATCACGTTTTCAAGATAATTAGATTATAATGTTTTATTTATTTAATAATAGTTATTGATTAGCCAAAGCTTAATGGCATATTAGCGTTTTAAATCATGCTCTTAAGTCTTATACTATTGTTTCATAATGTTTGTCATGTATAGTAGCAATGTTTCTAAGACAAATAAACTGCAGTGCTAATCAACGAAATCGAAAAACAATACAGTGTAGTAATATCTATTTACGTGCAATGCTCTTGTCTTATTGGTAATCTAAAAACGCTTTGAATAATTATGATTTACGTTTATGAGAATGGGTCAGATTGTCACGATATGACGTCCAGCAATAGTCAGCCTTCATTCCCAAAGCCTTTATAGCGTGCCTCCATTGCTTAAATGTCCTGGTGAAATCTTTCACCTTGCTCGTCGCTGATTGCGCCAAGGTTTGCTGAAAAAAAGTCCAGGTGAGAATGCAAGAAATGCATTTTTGCGACATCCGGAAGCCCATCTCTATCTACGCTTCAAGTGAATGTTCAGCTTCCATTTTGAATGAGGGTGACCTTTTATTGCCCAAAATTTTGCACAAAGCCATTTAAACGCTTTCCAAGCACGGAATTCAATTGAAGATAGCGCTTTCTCAAATTCTGCGTTTTTTAAAACTTCCCAATTCGTGGACCAGCAAAGATGCCTTCTTTCAGTTTTCCTTCACTTATTTAGGGAAATTTGTTACAAAGGAATGTAAACGCACTGGACTTACTCTTTCCCAGCTGTTTGACAAAATTTTTCATTATGCTCAGTATTATATGAAGAGGAGGCATCAATATATCTTTGGGATCAACTAAAGGGACCTATTTGATAATTGCGTTAGCTTGAATGTATGTTACTCTTGCTGGCCAGTCTTTTCTGAGATAGTGTTCTGCAGTAGCACGACTATCCCATAGGCATAGAAAGCAGCAGTGTTTTGTGAATCCTCCTCGCAATCCCATTGACATATCGGTGACTTTCAGGTCTTCACAAAGATGCCGCTTGTATGCATTATACTGAATGACATTGAGGAGAATTTCAATGCTTTCATAAGATTCCTGTAAATGCACGGAATGTGCTATGGGGACAGATGGCTTTATATTGCCATTATGGAGAAGAATTGCTTTAAGACTTCTCTTGGAAGAATCTGGAAAGAGGCGCCACTCACTTGCAATGAGAGAAAGTTATTGATGTTAACACAGTAGCACAATGGTCCATCTACTCGGAACACTGTTGACAAATCAGTATTGCACTTTCTGTAACGGCTAACCAATACATCCTTTTCAAGTAAATTGTTTTCTTGCAACCGTGATGCAAGAAGCTCTGCTTTTTGTTTTGAAAGTGCTAGGTCTCTTATGAGATCATTTAATTGCTTCAGGGAAAATAGAATGGGTTTCAAATTTTCTTCTGGCTCATATTCAGAACTTGTTGCATAGCTAGGAGCAGATCTAGTATCTTCGTCAAAAACCACTTCATCAGCAAGGTTATCAAGACCATCTTCAGGAGGAATTAGTGCAGGCATTGAGGGATTGTGTATAACAGGTCTTAATGCTGAGTCTAAGTTAGGGTAGGTAATCTTCTTTCTGTATTTCGATCTACACCTTTTGATCATTCACGAAACACGAGGCGAAAATAACAATCTTAAAAATGGTCCTTAGGTTCCCTCCATATCATTAAAATAGCGAAGGGCATTGCTGACGTTCTCTTGTTCAGCCAGTTTCGCAAGCCACTGGAACAAGACGTGCACACTTGATGCGGGGCCCACAGCTTGTGGTGATCTCCCAAAGGACATCCGAAATACAATTTGTGTATTTTTTCATATCTGGTGTGATTGCTCGTCTTCTAGCTTTGATTGTAAAGTTGCCTCATACATAAGAAAACAAGTCTAGATTATTTTTACTCTTTCTTGGCATGGTGATAATGAAAATAAAGATAAACTTACAATATTATTAGAGTTAAGCACAAAACTGAAAAATAAGTGAATTTAAAGATTTTAGCGCACTTTCACTAAAAAGCAATAAAGATGCTACTAAAACTAACTAAAACCTGCCACTTTGATTTTCATCAAAAAAGTTGTAGGCCTAATTGCTATTCAGCAAAACATGCACGCTGTTATTTGTATACTCCTTATCAGTAGCCGTTGGAAACTGATGAAATGTTTTCTACCACTTCATAGCTATAAATTATGATGAGCGGTAAATTCAATACTAAGCATTTTTTTATTGGTAAAGCTTTAAAGAATAAAAAACAGTATCTTGTAAACCTGATGTGCTAGGCAAAAAGTAAAGACATTTTAAAAATCAGCACGAAAAATCCTTCTAGAATAGTTACATCTCTTTTCTGATTTAAATTTGCTGTTGACTCGTGTTTTTTTTTGTTGTTGAAGTCGTGTTCGGGTATTAGGCGTTTCGGATAACCGGCATTTTACTGTAGTTTACCGATAAACTGAAAAAAAAAACGATGCTGCTGCATCTAGTGGAAGAAACTACCTCTTTCCTGAGTGTGTAAACAAACTCCTCATCGCTAAAAATGGGTAACCACCATTAAAAATTATCTAAATCGCTCTAGTACTCTCAGAAACAGTTAATATTCAATTCCTCTACTAGAGGGCAATGTTTGATATTTGAACACCAAATTGCTTATATCTTCGGCCCTGATTATCCGTTTTGAACAAATTTTTTTTAGCTATCAAATGACAAGGAGCATCGTCCCCATAAACTTATCAGTACATAATTTGCTGCAATAATTTACAGCTGGCAAAAGATGTCAAAAACTGAAAAATGAGGTGCAAAAAAATCATTTGGTGGGGGAACTTTTTTTAACAAAGTTAAGAACCAACCCCATTTTCGTTTTACATATAAAAAAAGTTCATCCCATCCCACATCAGGCTAATTTCTTTTTGTAGTCGTCACCCTAGTGGTCACGCGTTGTCTACTCAGAAAAGCTGATCGCGCCAGTCGAGCCAGTGAATTTTGGTTGCAATAATTGTGCTTCGCAACGGTTCCAACGACGATGTGTGCGTTAACGCTCGTTGATGGGCGCGCACTGAGAAAGTTGATATCGAATCGATCAGATTGCGATGGAGATGCCGTTGTTTTCCTACGTCTGCAAGTTTGATTCTTGTTTAAAGGGAAACTGAAATGTAGAATCATTTTTTACTAAAAGTGTTAAAAAATACGCTAAACTCACAACTGACATTGAAAGTTTTGAATTTATTTAGCTAACCAAAAATAGGCGTTCAAAGTTGGAGCTGATGACGTACTATAAACAATTTACGCATTGAGGTGTGCAATAGCTGCAATGCTTTACTGCATTATTAAAAAGAAAAAAGGCGTTTGACCTTGGTCGGTGGAAGTGATTAGGCGGCAATGAGTAATGCAGCTGTAATTCTTGCACGCCCCAATGCGTAAATTGTTCATAGTGCGTCATCAGCTTCAACATCGAACGCATAATTTTGGTTAGCTAAATACATTTGAAAATTCCACTGTCAATTATGGATTCGTTGCTTTTTTTAACACTTTTAGTGAAAAAATAATTCTACATTCAGTTTTCTTCTTTTGTGTGTGAGCTTCCGCCGTGGCCAGCAAGTTCCGAGCGTTAAGGCTTGTTTGTTGTGTACATCAAAGCAACTCGCTAACTAGCTTGCAACAGGAGACAAGAAAGTGAAAGATAGAGCTGCTTGAGCGTTTGGGATGTTGGTCGTGTGAACCAGGCTAAAACTTCAGCGCAAAAACTTGCTACAACCGCGCGTAGATTGATTGATGAGACATCAATCATCCATTGTTGTAACGACTGACGAACTTGTTCATTATCACGCAGACATCTTCAATCGATTCGAGTCCTTCTCATCCAACTATCAACAATCAACCGAAAAGTAAGTTGTTTACATGGATTTATTGTACGTTGGAATGCAAGTGGCCCACTTGCAGAAGTGGCCCTCTCTTTGGTTGGTTGAAGAACCATTGGATAGATAGATTTCTTCGTTTTTATCCTCCTTTTACGAGAAGGCGACGAAGGTGCTAAACATTGAACGAATCCAGATTCCAGACTCGTTTAGGAGTTGTCTTTGTTTACGAGTTTTCTAGTGCAGTTTTGCTTCTGACTTCTTTATTTTATTGCTTGTTAGATTCCACCAAGCAGGAATTATCGTGAAGCATCTTATCCAAGGGCGCAACAACGAAGCTTGGGTGGAAGTTGAACCCTTAACCTTGCGATCATGGCCGTCGTAACAGCGACTCCCCGAATCACTCGGTCACGCTGCTGACTGGCTGCGTCCATTGATGAGCTATCGAAAGATGAAAGCGAAATAATTGTTTATCAAAATTTGTATTGCAGTTCCTTCCTCTGATGCCACGGTACCACCGCCTCCTCCTGCTGATTCTTTCCCACTTCCTCCTCTTGTGTCATCAGTTGTGCCTCCACACTCTCCTCAACCTCCCAACAGCACATTCACTTCTTATGATGACCCTCTTCCCCCTCCTCCCCCTATGATGGGTAATCCTTCCCCTCCAGTGGCTCGGAGTGCTTATAAACCGCCTCCCCCTGTGGTGCCACCGAAGAATAATCCCCGAGATTCTGATCACGGCCTCAGTAACAATATCGGTCGCACAGCTTTCTGATCGTCGTGACAGGTATGTGTGGGTAATTGTGCTTTTATTTCGAGAAGAGTGGCTCATAATAACAGGTGCACCTAACTTCTTTGTGCTTGCTTTAATTTACTGACTTGTGTTTCCAATGAAATCCGCATTACAATTTACGTGAGCGAAGAGAATAACAAAAAAAACGTAAGATTATGTTCACTTTTGGAGTAAACGATGAAGCATAAACAAATTATGAAATACGTGAAGCCGATGTAAGTCTATCTACGTAATAAGTAAAAAGGTGTTATGGATTGGTAGGCGAGAAGGCTTATTAATAAACGCTAGTCTCGCGCTTTGACCGCTCATCAGGTAGACTCAGGTTCAAACCCAGGACCTTATGATTGAGAGTCTACCTCTCTAACCACTTGACCACCGGGCTTTCAATGCAATTTTAGCTGTACAGCCCCAGCCCCTGCAACTGCAGGCTTTAGCATAATTGAGCAGTTAGCCTAGCTGGTATATGTCGGCAATCACAGGCCTGATTTTGCATACGAAATAGTTATCTTTTCATGAGCTGCTAGTCGTTCTAAAATCCAAACCGTATGCAACATCAATGTATGGAGATATGTGACGCAGCAGTTCTAAGCGTAATTTATGCGATGACACAAATCTTCATGCTTTACATCCGTAATAACTATGTCACGCAATGATGATCTCTGCTTAGCGGGTTTTTCCGAAGAAAATGAGAAAAACTGCGACACAGCACCGGCTGGTTAGCGACGATGGATTTTATTCCATGCAAAACATGTTCGTCGTTTTGTCGCGACAAAATGATGAAATCGATTTGACAACTACAAGATTAGCTCGCTTTAACCTGCATTTTTTACACCACGACAAATGACACTATTTGTGTTTTCAGGTTGATTCAATAAACTGGTGATTTGGTTTGTGTGGTCATGTGGTGGCGATTTCAAGGCCTGACCTAGCCAGCGCTAGCACGTAATTGCGTACTGCATGCAATGTGCATGGCAGTATAAATAGCCAAGTGTTGATTTGGTTGCTGCCTACTATGTTGTTGGAAGCGCGTTTATATTGCCTTGTTCTTGCCGGTAGTATTGTATAATGTATATTGCATAGAAATCCTAATTTTGTATTTAGTATTTGTGGCAACAATCAAGTTTCTTACTTTCGTTCTTGCGTCTAATACTTCCGTTTACTTTCTCTCAACAGTTAAGAAGTATCTGTAAACGTTGATTTGTAATCAATACAACTTTTCCAACGTAAATCTTGTTACGGTAATAATAAAAGCAATTTGTGAGATTACAGTCAATTTCTAGGCATAAATACTGTCTTCCGTTACAAAAGATAGAGTTTTAAAGAGCAGAACATCGTGCACAATCGACTTATTATTTTGTCCAGTCAAATTGGGTTGACCTTGCCAAGCTCTTGACTCCAAAGCAGGAAAAGGTCCTTTAATTGACATAGCGAGTCTCGTACAGTCGTACTTATCTGTGAAATCAGTGGCCGTTTAGCAATTGTTCGTGGACCGCGGGCTATTCGGTTTTACGAAGTTTTTGTTGGTTCTATGTTAGCCGCAAATAAAAAGTAAGCCCACAATAACCAAAACCTTCCGCTGGGATGCTTTGCTTGTAAAACAATCCAATTCTAGTTTTCCCGGCAATAGGGCTACTAGGCGACATGGCTACGAAAGCAATCCTATGCAGTGCACAAAATTAATGCAGTCGTAGTTTCAAGTGTAGAGGGCTTTCAATAGGCATTGAAAGAGTGATCCGGGCCGCGTGAAAAAAGTTTGCCGACCACTGTGCTAAGCCCAGTGGCGTAGTCAGGGGGGCCACCGGGGCACTGGCCCCCCTTTTTTGACGAAGCTTAAGCTGAAGTAATTAAAACATTCTTATAAAATACCGTAAACTTCGTTTCAAAAGCTTCCCATTTTTACCACTTTTTTATTAACGACTAGTTTTTGCGCCATTTGACTTTCGACGTGACTTCTCCACAAAAAGCGCTTGTAAAGCATTGTTGCCTCAAAACAGCGCAATGGGATGAAACATTTAAATGTACGTACAGCGAAAAAGCAAGATTGTATCGTAAATAGACCAGGGTTGCTTTGGTGGGGGGGCCCGGGGAGGGCTCGGCTCCCTAGTTCTACAAAACTGTTTGTGATGGGGGCCCAGGGGGCTCCTAAAATCGACCAAGTCCTTGTGAACGTTTAGACTTTCAAGCAAAGGTTCTTAAACTGGGAGGCGTAAAAGGTTTGCGAGGGGGACGTGAGCATAGCAGTGGCTTAATGATCGAATGTATATTTTCAAATTTTTTTTTCGTCAAACATCAAAATTTGTTTCCCCAAAACAGCTGCATCCTTCCCATTAAGTCGATTAAGACATTGCAAATAATTTGTTATATTTTCTGCATGTTTTTTGTAGCGTGGTGGGCAGTTCCGTATCGAGGCATCTCCGAAGTTCTGTCCCCCCGGTCGGGGGAGGGGGGGCATTTGTAGGGGCCCCACAATATTATTGTATTAAACTCAAAATTAGAGGCAATAAATTTTAAAAGTAAGTTTCGTCAAAAGGTTGTTGAAAAAGCACTATAATTGCAATTACATGACGTAAATTACATTTAAATTTTCAAAAAATTTCCGAGAGCATGCCCCCGGACCCCCTAGAATCATCATTAATTTTTATTCTGCGTCAACGTTGCACTGATTTTGCCACACACTAAAAGAAACAGCGTGAACGAAAGTTTGGGGCGCCCATCCTGAGGAAATTCCTGGATACGTCCCTTGAAACAATGCAACTAATGAGGAAAGTTAGTAACCCAGTCGAAAAAACGCGAAACTGCCAAAATGCTAGTAAATATTAAAGGGCCCCATCTGGAGTTTTTTTTGGGGGGGGGAGAGGCAACAGTCTTCTCACGGCACTGGTAATGGGGCGTGGGCGAAAATGACTAAACCCTAAGGGGGCGTGATTGAAAAAGTATATAAGCATCTAGTATAAATTAATAGATGTTTTGCATAATCCAGGGCCCCCTTAGTTCAAATTTTACTTAGGCACCTCTGAAAAAGGCAGTCGAATATCGCGAGCAAAGGAATGTTCAGTAGAAAATCATTAGGCAGCAAGTGCAGGAAAGTGTTGTGTTGTAGCAGCAGCAACGATTACTATTCAGCCGTAAACAAAATACATACCAATAACTTGAGGCAAAAATTGAAATACGGGAAGACAGCGTGAGCCTAACGCCTGAACAGATCATTTTTTTGAAGTTCTTGGCCTATTGTTATTTGGCCCCCCCTAAATATTTCGCTGGCTAAGCCGTATTTGTTACAAGTGTTTCTCAACCACTCGCTTTTGCGACGAAATCATGAGAAGTTAACGCATTAAATAGTGGTCACGGATGAATTTTAACCATGCAAGAAAAACCATCTATGGAAGTGAGTGATTCTTGGCTATAACGACCGTAGATGCTTGCAAGTTGTCACCGTAAAATTACACCAGAATATCAGCAATTGTAGCAAAATTTTTACGCCATCTTTCAAAGGCTTGGGCATCCAAGGGACTAGCAAGTTTTCTCTCAGGATGTTGGGGATCGGAGACCAACACTGACCTTGCATTTGCAAGCTCCAGTGACGAGGTCCAAATTCCCTGCAGTCTGCTGCAGACATGTCCTTGAGAAGTTCCCCAGGTCTCAACATCGGCCGTCACTCATTACATCCACTAGACTTGCAAATCCTATCCCAAGCAAGCCTGTAAATCGGTGGAACTTCCCTAAAGCTGACTGGAAACACAGGGTTGCCACACAATTTTAAAAATCAAATTCCATGACTTTTCTCATGACTTTTTATATGAGGTTTTACAACAATTATTGCACCTTTTTCACGTTATTTTATGTAAGCTATGCTCCACGTATGTGGATTTTGTGGAAGTAATTAGTTTTTAATGGAAATGAAACCAAACTCGGGTGTTGTGACTTCAAAGAGAGCAGGAAGTCGAAGGAATAAAAATTTGACTGCTTTCATATCCCTGATGCATACTCCTCACATTTGCATAAAAAACTTGTGAAATCAACCATGATTTAACTCTTGTAAACTTGCTCGTTGCTTATTAGCGGTGTAGCAAGTGAATTAAACCAACAAACATCACTAGCTACAGTACGTTTATCTGAATTACATCAAGTTTATTTTTCAACTATTGGAGCAAATATTGTAAACAACTAAAACTCATAAAAACTGCAAAAAGTGATGTACATGAATGCGACAATAGTCTCAAGAAGAGGGTCGATTAATTATATCACTTTGTTATTTTCAACCACTGTTCAGCGGTACACTAGTGTTAAAATGTCATTGGTGTGCCGCAGGATTTTGCATTTAAAAGTATGCAAAGACGTTTCCGTCTCATAGCATGACGTGCTGAGTAAACTATGCAAGGTTACATCTACACAGCTCTGATTATGCGTACAACAGAAAAACGATATTAATCTAAAGATGTCAAAAATATGTGAATACTATTGCCAGGCTATTGTTGCTGTTGCAACCAGTGTTACCTCTAGAGTGAAAAATTAGAGAAAAATGCGAAATTTTTGGGCAAATTTTACTGATTTTAAAGCAGAAATTAATAGGGCCTATTATAAAATGCAAAACTGAAAAACAGAGCATCGAACCGCTTGAAATATCGCTCCGGTTTTGGTTTAGATTCCGCAAAATTCATTTTTAGCGGTTTAGCTCCGGGTCAGGTTTTTCGACGTTTAATTTTGAAGGTTCAGTTCCGGTTAAAATTAAAAATACTTTAATTTATCGGGTGTAACGACGTAGTAATCCGCCTGCCTTTCTACCGTCTTTACAGATATTTACGCGTCGACGACCAAGTTGTGAACTTAGGATTGTTATATTATTCGCCAACGGTTTCTAAAAATTTAAACGCACACATAAACAAAGGGCTTAACAATTTTTGCGATCTACGACACATTCGTTACGAACGAATTTCAAAATACAAAGAATTTACTTACGCGTTCGAATCTTTACATTACACATGAAACGACAAATTAAATCAAACATAACAGAATAAACAATGCAACTTACCAACGATTTTTCCTTTGGCAGCGGACAGACGATCTATAGCTTTCTCTCGAACTGTCAAACTGACCTCGAAAGAAACTAATGGTCGAACCCGTGTTCCAAAACTGAGCCCCAGTAAAATTATTTGTAGCACCAACTCGGTAGCTTCGAGGTGACAGTCAACAGACTATTTATGAGGGAAAGGGTCCCGGAAACAAAGATGAGCAAAGGCTCTGTAGACAACGGTCTACGTAACGGACAATGGTCCAGAACTAATTGGAGAACGGACAATCAATAGGGTCCTAATATAATAACTAAAGAATTCAGTTGACTTTCTTAAATGCTATTCGGGCTCATAAATTTCGGTCAACTCTTCTCAAATTCTATTCGAGTCAAACGTCTGTCTTCAACGACGACTCATTTTATCTGACACGCCCAAAAAGTCGATGGCTGGCAAGTTGCGACACTAAAAAACTTACAAATTGAGATAATTCAGCTGTGAGCAATTACGAGTCAAATTAGCTGTGAATCACGAGACAAAAACACTGTAACTTAAAGTTGAAACGAATAAATCATAAGCCCTGGTTCGATTCCTGTGACGTGAAAATACAGAACTCAAAAACGACGCTACATCGGGTTCAGGTTCGCAGAAGCAAAAGTTTAAGGGTTCAAATTCGGTTTGGGTTCAAAAATTTAAAACCGTCAATTCGACTTATGTTCTGGTACAACAGCCACGTACGCATTTTTTTCAAAAATAGTCACTGTATTGAGGCTGACTGTACTTTTTAAGAAGCTACTGTAGCTCACAAGCAATGTCCTCAGAGGCCGAAACAACCTCAGATTAACTTCAGATGTCCGTAACTGCAGTTATAGCTACCATAACAATTAATCTTCAAGAAAAATCTTCTTAAGAACGCACAGGATTTAACATAGCAAATGCATTTTTAGTCCAAAATTAATAGCCCAGTCCAAAAAAGACGCTCCGCTCTGGGTTCAGGTTAAACAAAAATTATTTTAACGGTTCACATCCGGTTAAGGTTCAAGAGTTTTGATGACCTTGGGTTCAGGTTCAGGTTAGGTTCGCCTCTATTAAATTATACAGGTTACGGTTCGGTTCGGGTTCAATAAAAGGAAGCGGTTAATACGGGTTTTCGGTTTACGTTCCGGTTCGGTTCGACGTCCTGCTGAAAAACTTGAATATTTTAATGCAAGACAGTAGCTTGTATCTTGGAAAAGCAAATTTAATGCAAAAAATGAGTAAAAGGAGTCCTCGAAGTAGTGAAATCTTTGGGCAAAAATTTCAATGAATTTATCATTTGGGCAAATTCGCACTAGTCAAAATCCTAGAGGGAACACAGGTTGCAACGTAGCAACTAAAATCTAAACTTCGCTCTCAATTACTTTGCTGTCATTGTCACCAAGTATCGACAAAAAGCATCAGCAGTTATTAGGCCACACCTCCCAATATAAATTATACATGCGATCAAAACTTAACATTTACAAGAAACAACAACTGTAGTAGTTAACATTAAGCCATTTTGGATTCTTGTTTAGATTCTTAATTAATGGAATAACATACCAATGAGGGTACCAAATGTAGCTGTATACACGGATTTTGGCAAGGCAAAACTTTTGTCTGACAAAGTAATTCTGTTTCTAATCCTTTCAGCCTCCAATAAAACTAACCACATATAGCCTTAGCCTATAACTTAATAAGAGTATGCTATATTACGAAATTTTATCATCTAAATTCACCAATAAATCAAGGAATCCAAACTCTAATAAAATACCGTATTGTCCGTATGGAATAGGAACCAGCAAAAAGGTTCACCGGAAATGACATTCGGTACAAGGATAGCTAATGTTATAGTAGTTTAGGGATTGCTCATTAGCATCGGAGAGTGGAATAAGAGACTTGTTGCTGTTTTGTGGTTTACAGCACCAGCAGTGTAAAAAGTGTAAAACAAAAAAAGCAAAACAGCGCCGACACAAACAATTCCTTTAATCTCAGTGCTTAAAGAAATAGTACATTCTTTATTCTTTTGCCTCGTATCACTCAAGAAAGCACAGTCACCAATGTAGGTATTTAGATTCTAGAGTACAGTAAAACGTGATGTACGGTACTCAAGAACGTATAAAACAGTTATTATTCTTGATCCATCTCTAATTTGCTAGAAGTAATACTTGAAAGAGCAAGAAAAAACAGTCCACTAAAAGTTAGGGCTTCATAATATGGCTATCAGTACTGTTCATCGCTGTCTAATGATAGCAGGCCCGGCGCCGACCCCAATTGACATGCTTCCCCCCCCCCATTCAACAAGCTTTTTCTTTTGAAGACAGTGGCTTTTGTGCTTCATTCCAAACATTGGCCTCCCTTCATAAACGTTTGGCCCTTCTAAGTCGACTGCTCTGGTGCCGGCTCTGAATGATAAGAGGGCGAGCATTATCAAATGGTTAATAAATCTTAAATCTACCTCGTGAGTTTATATATTAAAGGCCAACTAAACTGAATTTAAATGAATTTTTAATGTTAGAAAAAAATTCAAGGTATGCGGAATCAAAAACGCGATTTCAAAATTCGGGCCCTGGGCCGCGAAAATGCAAAAAATTCGTTTAGTATCCACGCGACTCCGGGCAACTCCGAATTGGCGGTTCAAAGTAGTGACGTCACTGGACCTAACGCAGATTCCGCAGCTAATGGAAAATGCAATGGTATAAAATTGGAAGTGGCTAAAGTTACGGGCCCGTAACATTTGCCTCTTTAGTTTATTTTATTACTTCGTCACGCTCTCGTACAATCAGGGAAGCGTGAAGGGATAATAAAATAATCAAAGAGACAAATGTTACGGTCACGTAACCTTAGCCTCTGCCTATAAAATTATACCCGGTACTCAATATACTGGGGTAAGAAACGGTGGTTGGTGAAGAGATGCGTCGTTGTTTAAGTTATTTTCAAGCTTTGTAAGTACTAGACATGACATATCAAGGTGATGCAATTGCAATGTTGGGCCAGCTACGCAGTTAGGCAATGGATATTTGACATCATGATGCCACAACTGCTGGCTGTCTCTGCTGCTCTGTCAGCCTGTGCAATGGTGCAATAGGCTTTAGGCTACGGGTATATATACTCGGTAACACTACTGGTACACTGCACCTGTGTAATAGGCTTG
This sequence comes from Trididemnum miniatum, assembly GCA_964006365.1. NCBI lineage: Eukaryota > Metazoa > Chordata > Ascidiacea > Aplousobranchia > Didemnidae > Trididemnum > Trididemnum miniatum. The sequence continues at coordinate 22,589,705 of OZ023248.1, read as the reverse complement.
CCTACCTGCTATGATATAAATTACAGCCGTTTTTCTTATTATGGTACTGGTAGCTGTGCCAAACCATACCGGTAGCTGTTTGGAGAAAGATTCCTTGTGCATCATCACATCATGAGGGCAGATTGTTGGCTAATAAAACTACCTATAAATGAAGTTGTTTCCAATTGTAGGAGCTAGAAAATATTAGAAACTGGTAGCCTATCTTATGGTGACTGAGTCAGTAGGTAACTAGACTAGCCCAGTAAGCCCACCTATAGCCTGTTTCCATGTCCAAAAATCGTGGGCTTTTGGCCCGCGGGCTTTGCTCGAGTCAGGCTTTATGTGGGCTAATTTCAGCAAAATCGTGGGCTTTGCTGGCCGCATCTAAATAGGTGGTCTAAGAACGTGGGCTTTTGCAAAATGGTGGGCTTTGAGAAAGTTGTTGCGTGAGGTCTACTGCTTAGACTGTAATATAGGCTGTTGATATTTAAGAAGTTGGCGTATGATTATCAAATAAATGTAGGTTTGGGGCAATTTCGCTTCATAAAAGTTAAAATTAGATTAAGCTGTTGATAAATTCAACTTGCTTTGGGCAGTTAGCTGGTTAGGCTCGTTACTGAATTCACCTATTAGCCAGTTAGCCTTGTTTTGCTATTCTGAAGTACTGGTAAGAGTGAAGTCAATTCACTGTTCAAGTTCTGAAGTCTGTTTGCCTAGTCTAGTCGCGAAAACAACCGGTACTGGTAGGTGGTACCGGTTCGTTCTTACTTAAGTGGTCACTGGGTCAGCCTTGGCTTTTTTGCATTTTGCAGCATTGAGTAACATAGGTAATGCTACGCAAGCAGCTTTAGCACCGGTACTGCATGCTACCAGCGAAGGTCTACCGTACTATATTTACTCAATTACAATTAAACTTTGAAAAGTATTGTTGGTGTTGCAGTTGCTTTTGATGACCTTAAACAGTTGAATATTTAAAGGCAGCACTGGCTATTTGTACAGGCTTGTACAAATTAGCACTTGGTTTATTCTACTATCAGATTATCCCTTCACGCTGACTTCAATCCAGAGAGCATGACGAAGTGATAAAGTAAACCAAGTTGTTATTTGTACGGGTCTGTAACAATAGCCACTTTGATATTTAAAAGTTTGCTTGTAGGTGATTTAGCCCACTGCTACTCCTGATATCTAGTACCCTTACCCATGTCTAATCATGACTGGTATTAAAATTGGTGGCATTTATTCAATTTTGGCATATCACTTGGTATTCACTACCGGTAGCCTAGTTCTTTAATGGTCATAATTTGCTACGTCCTAACTTGATGTTTTTACAAAAAATTTGAAAAGTGTTGATTAGTCTGTTGATTTGAAAAGTGTTGATTAGTCTGTTAGTTATAGACTCTTATCCAGAGGTGGGCATTCCGCAATTTGAAGCGCAAAGCGCCAGTTGCGCAACTTCCGCACGTGCGGAAGTTGCGAAGCGCTTCAACAAATTATTTTTAGCCATTGCGCAAGTTGCGCTGCGCTTCAAGGAAAATAAATCCTTCTTGCGCTTTATTGCGTTGCGAACTAAAAATATATATAATAGTGTGCGCATTATTGCGCTGCGAACTAAAAAGAATCTGGTTGTTTGCGCTTTGTTGCGTTGCGCACTGTCGGCAGTTGAAATACTGCGTTGCGCTTTGTCGGATTAATTAAAGCGCAATGTGCTGGAGTAAGCAGTTTTTTGTAACTGTTTTTCATAGAATAGCAGTTTATTTCTTGATGCGTACAATAGGCCTATACGTCAATTTATTGTAGCAGAAATTTTCAGCTCATCAGAAATGTGGTACACTAAAGTCTTTTGCTTTTTAAAATAAATGCAAGTGCTTAAAGAGATAATTGAGTGTTGAATAAATCGTATTTACTAGTTGTTGTGGAGAACTTTGCCGCATATGCAAATTATGATTTACCGCGATGAGGTGCTTTTAACGGCACGCGACAATGCAACGTGGTGCAGTGGTTTGGAGCGTCGTTTTTACGACGACCATGACCGCTAGATTGATGGTTCAACTCCCAACCTAGTCACGTTGTTGCGTCTTTGGATAAGATGCTTCACGTTGATTACCTCTGCTTGGTGAAATCTGGCAAGCGGCAAATTAAATAAGACAGAAGCAAAATTCAACTGGAAAACTCGGAAACAAAGGCAACTCCTAAGCAAGTCTGGATTCGTCCTAAGCAGCGCCTCCTTCGCTTTCTCGTGATAAGAGGATGAAGAAAGCAATCATCAGCAACGCATCTTTTTTCGCTTCTTATTTGATTTTCCTGTTCATTGACCACGTAAAATCCTGTTACAGTCACTTGCATTAAAATCGTTGTCGCGTTGTAGACAACTGCGTGCTGTTAAAAGCACCTATAAAAATAACTCCAGAAAAAATTGCATTGCTTATACATCTACTCGTTGCGCTTTATTAAATTTTTCATTGCGTTGCGCTTTTTCTTTTGTATAAACCTCGTTGCGGAAGTTGCGTTGCGCTTTAATGCAAAAGAATTATTGATTGCGGAAGTTGTGTTGCGCTTTAATGCGAAAAAATAATTGATTGCGAAAGTTACTTTGCGCTTCAGTCAATTTAAAAATTAGGTTGCGCTAGTTGCGTTGCGTTTCATGACTTAACAGAACTGTTGCGCTTTGTTGCGCTGCGCTTCAACCAATTTTAAAAAAATGCCCACCTCTGCTCTTATCCCTTTTAGGCTGAAACATGCACACTGCATGCTCGAATTTATTTGCTTAAATAATATTCTAATTGTTATTGTTCTCTTGTATTACTGACACAAGCTAGCAATAGACCATACCCTGACAAATAGCATAAATAGCCACAAGTTAAACACCAACTAAAAATGTATATCATTTTGTCGCTGGGTTAGCGCGTGCCCTGCATTTTCATGACATATTTTTTGCCCAAGGGCCTAGTATTTTATGCAATGTTAAGAGCTTTTGTTTTGAATTTTTGTCGGTGGAAGGCACTGTGCAAAGACATTAACATTAAAGAATAAAACTCACTGGTACCTTACGTATGTCAAGAACTGGTATTTTCAACATGATGTCATTGCAGAAATAAAGGAAAATAATTTAACGCATATGCAATATTGATGGTATTTATTTTTAAAAAGATTATCTCCTTAATCTTTCAATTTCAGATCATTTGGTGCTACTAGTATGTTTCAGAAACCAGAAAACTTGCTGATTGCTTATTGAAATTCTTGAAAACGTGTTACGGAAGCCAGCAAGTGAAGTTTTTGACTCACTTGTTTTAAAAGTGGATTGAAACGTTGGTCTTATATTCTTATCAGGAAAAAAATAATTGCAACAAATCTTGGTTAGTATTTTATGAAGCTTTGCTTAATATCTTGTAAATGTGCTACATGCAAACTGAAATTTGCTGCTGATTTGATCCAATGGAATTATCAGTAAGCTAAATTTTTGAGCAGACTTTGATATTTGTGCATGAGAGCTACTTTCATTCTTGGTAAATGCAATTTTGTTGTGTTTGGCTTTACAACATCTGTATGTACAGTGCGTTGTGCTATTTTGCAGTTGTAGTATATATATAATAATTGTATATACATACTGTATTACTCTGCAAGGGCTATGATATCATCAGCAACAGCTATAATGTACCAAACTATATTTTCAGTCGTAAATTGCAGCAGGTGCAGAGTGCAATCAGCTGATAGCTACTTGTTCGTGAACGTCTAATGGTCAAGTGGACTGTGGGACTCTGGTTTAATTGGTCAAAGCAATGTTATTAAAACTGGTATAGACAGCTTTTCTGCTTGACGCACAGCATGAAAGGAATAATGATTTGAACAAGGTCGTAAGTTTACTTGTGTTGTTGGGAAAAACACTCATTGGGATTCTCCGCCTCTGAGCAGGTAACCAAAAACTCCAAAGCAAGTTTGTTATAGCACCTTGATTGCTTTCTCAAGATGGGATGATAAATATGCCCTAAGTAACCACTACTAAGCTGTAACATTTTAACAGTCTATCGCAAAGTCTTGATTGTAATTCTCTTCAATTTTCGAAACTGAAGAAAGATTTAATCTAAAAGCGAGATATGCTGTTTTTGAAATTGCTTTACTGCTTCAAAGAACCAAACTACCTGCAAAAGTATGTCTGTAGCCTACGATGTAAACTTACATCGTATTATTTTGCATTTTAGTGCCAGTGAGATGGATTTTGTCAACAGCTGTTTGTAAAAGAAACGCATATGCAATGACCAAGATGCTCACGTGAATGGCACATGCAAAGTGCAAATAAACTGGCTTGCTCCCAACTTAAATGAACCCGATGTAAGAAATTGATGGAAAACTTTATGGTTACCTTATTTTTTTGAAGCGGGATTTCCCAGCTTAAGCTTTGCTGAAGGATCGTTCATTGCAAAAAACTGAAAGTGGAAGCAGTAAAGACCGACATGATGTTACATGGCTGACTCTGAACAAAAACGTCTTATGGACAGGGCTATTACGTAGCCTGATATGGATTTTTTAAACGCAATGCTAAAATAATTGTTTCTTTTCTGATTTGCGTGCTGGCAATTGAAGTTGCATCTAAGCACAAGGCTTGCTTTCCACCAGATTACGCAAGCAGCTCGTTTTAAGCATTCAAATTACTAGGTGTTTAAGTATATATTTAAAGGTTGTGAACGAGCTCTTATAAATTTTAAGCTTTTTAAATGGCGAAGTGCATAGATCGACTGCCTCTGGCGCCGTACACGTAAGTTCAATTACAAGTCGGGCAAAACCAGTGAATTGGTAATCATTGCTCTCTACATGATATTAAAAAGATTACTTGTGGCGTTCCCATGTAACATTATTTACCACGTTTTGAGTTGTAACAAAGTTCCATGCATCTTTTGATTGAGCTCGTTAATAGCGCCCCTATCGCCTCGGTACACGACATTTAGGCGCGAGACATCTGGGCGCAGACGTTTGGGCGCGAGGGTATTTGGGCGCAGTGCCAAATGGGCGCGAAGTACGTTCTAACGCATTTTTAATCAACTTTTCGTTAGTTTTTTTTTTTAATTAATGAAAACTATTTTGTGTCTGCAACGATCTTATCCAGTACTTAATTTTCTGTTTGCAACGATCTCATAGAAGAAATTAAGATGTGTTAATTAACGGTAACCAGAGATGGGCATTTATCGCGATAATTTATCGGCGATAATTTTTTACCGATTATCGTTATCGCTCAAAATTGTTTGGATTTATCGATTACCGATATCGCTTTTGCAATATATTTTGTTATCGCCGATAAATTATCGCGATAAACAATTTTTTAAGCACACAGTGTTCAAAGTTAGGGAGTAGGCGCTATGGCAAAATTCACGGTGTCGATAAAGCCTTATTGCAATTTAAAAAATTTCTCTTTGTTTTGTTTAATCCCACGGCAGAGTCCGTAAACTGCTCTCTTTTGAAAAATCTAGAAAAACACTTTTGTGATTTGACTTACAAGAAAAAAAACTTCATTAAACACATTGAAAATTTACCGCAACATTTATCGAAAAAATTTATCGGCGATAATTTATCGATTACCGATATCGCTTTAAAAAATTGGGATTTATCGATTATCGGTATCGCCCAGAGCATTTTTGAAATTATCGATTATCGTTATCGCTTTAGCACAGAAAGGTTTATCGTGCCCATCACTGACGGTAACGTGTATCAAAAAAGATGGAGCAAAGTAAAGGTCAAGTTAACGATAGATAAAGACTCATTTTTACGATCGATTGTCTAGCAACCTAAGAGATTGATTATCAAAGAAAATGTCCACGCAACGTAGGACAGCGAAATAAAACAAAATTAAGAAGATGCTTAACGCAGTGATGATTTGTAAATACTTTGAAATGGAATCATGTTTGATAAAATAAATTATGAGTCAGCTGTTAATTATGATCGATTTTATTCGTATATATTAGATTGGTCAAGTACCTTTTCAAAATCACGTTATTTTTTTAAGCGAAAACTTACTTTTCTTACGTTTTCATTAAAAATTTGCTGCGTATTAATCACGCATTACCGTGTCGTTGCAATTGTCTTATTCTCACGTGTTTCCGTCGTTCGAGAACGTTGCTACAAAAATGTTCCAACTTTTAGATCTTTTGTTATCTTAATTTCTTCTATGAAATCGTTGAAAACAGAAAATTAAGTATAATGTTGGATAAGATCGTTGCAGACAGAAAAGTTATTATTTAAAAAAAAACTAACGAAAAGTTGATTAAAAATGCGTTTCAACGTATTTCGCGCCCATATGGCACCGCGCCCAAATGTCCTCGCGCCCAAATGTCTGCGCCCAGATGTCTCGCGCCCAAATGTCGAGTTTCGCATCGCTTTTTCCCAATGGAAGGATAAAAATTCAAATTAAAATAAAACATATTCTGCTTGGATTTTCATACACTTCCATCTTGAGGTCGTGACCGTGACGTTAGAGTACGCTTGGAGTAGCAACTCCCAGTGCAACTGTTTTGATGAAATCTGCGGATTTGTTTCTTGGGTAATTCATGCAATGTCTTTGGTGTAGAGATTGTTTTGGTTATAATATTACCGAGAAAATTTTGTTAGCAATGATCCAGTTAATTTTGCTGATTATTATTTTGGCATAATAATTGTGGACCATAGTTGATCTTATACCCAGGGGCGTGCCAAACTTTTCTGCAGCGCGAGTTTTTGAGAACGTTGCCACAGGGCGTCCTCTGAAAAACGTCAAGAGGGGTTTTTAAAGAGCTTCTAACCCTACAGCGTGCTGCCCCCTTGCCTCCTCCAGGCACGCCCATGCTTATAGTCGTTGCTAACAATTTACTACGTACATTATTGCTTTTTCCTTGCGTTTGCTCGTGCCGCCCCGATTTATTTTCATCACGTTATTATTACCGGTACTCAAAGGTTGACGCTGCAAAATTAAAGGCATTTCTAGCAGTTATGTACTTGTGGTATATTATTCTTTAAATTGTTGCGCATCATTTTTCATACCGGTATGCGCAGCACCTCGCCCAGAGCTTAGACTTACATGAGACAGCCTTCAAGTTAAACAAATAATTTTATTGTTTTCTGGACGACGTATAACGTTTATGTCATCGCTCACTTTCAGCTATGAAGTTCATCGTGCTAAAGACTGCATTTTTTGGCTTGTATAGGCCGACTTGTGACGATCAGCCTTTAAAATTATAGGTTAGCAATGGCTAGTTGCAGCTACTTCGGTTCAAAAACGTTTTTGCAATTGTCACGGAAAGGGATGAGTTTTAGGAGAAGCGTTTCTACTGTAGAGATGTAATAGGATGTACAGTATGACGTCATAGTGACCATTATGGCTGACCGAATGTCGTTATTGAGTGCGTTGAGTTGTGGACGAGATAGACTAGTTCCGTGTAATAAATGCAAGTTACTGCTATCGTAAAAGTTGTAATCGTTACATTATTGGCGAGCACGCCAGGACCTAAAAAATGTCGCAGCAGAGTTTTATTAAAGTCAAGAGAGATGATAAAATTTTCGAAATTCCAACGGAAATAGGCCAAAGAACTGTTCATATGAAGTATATCAGAGCCATCTTTGGAGAAGTGGGCCTACGAGGGCTGCAGTTTGAGACGAATCGAGGGACGACGCAACTATTGAAGTGCTCAGGAGATTATGTATACCTGCCCAAGAATGAGGATATTCAGGATAAGGTGCTTTCACCCATTTCATCTACCACAGTACCGGTAGATCAAGTGGGTGCTCGAAGCCCTCAGATACTGTCTTCAACTAGGCTACCAGAAAGCGACTCGAGAAACCTTGTTAACCTTTCCCTCTCGGAAATGCCTATCCGTGAAACATTTGATGGCTCAGACTGGAGGCGGTTCTATCAGTATTTTTCCAATATTTCGATAGTGAATAATTGGGACGAGGTTACGAAGGGTCGTAAATTAGCCGCAGCGTTGCGAGGCCGTGCGCTGGAAGTACAGCAGAGTTTGCCTCACGAACAACGGTGGGAGTTTGAGGACCTGGTCAGAGTACTAAATAATCGGTTTGAAACTATTTCTACAAGTGCAGCCAGGGCACAGTTTCATTCAGCCAAACGTGGGAAGGATGAAAATGTCATTGACTTTGCAAATCGGCTGCGAAGACTATTAGCCGACGCACATCCGTCTCTGCCGTCTGAAAACGTCGATGAGCTCTTGATACAGCAATTTGTAGACGGCATATCCGATGTCACTATTCGGCAGCACCTGGTTGTCAGTAATCCTCGCATGCTGGACACCGCTGTGGACTTAGTAAGTTCTTTGGAAGGTTGCGATCGAGCAGAAGTATTCAAGCCTACTGGATCTGGAGGTAATGGGCCAAGACCAAGAGGCGAAGATCACAGACGGGAAATGAAGGACATGATTGCTGACTTGTGCAATGAGGTGTCACGGTCCTTTGCGACTCCCAACACACCCAAGACGCCGCCATCAAGAGGACAATGTTATAATTGTGGACAGGCTGGACATTTTGCTAGGTCATGCCCTTATCGGAACGACTGGAGGTCTACTCCAGCGACGTCGCGCGATTCGAACAATCGCCATGGCGAACGACCAGATGTCCGTCCTTTAAATCAGAACGGGCTGGCCGAGTGACCGACGCGTCAGTCCAGTCAGGACAAATGGTCGATACTCCGGAAACTCGTTGGTTTATAGATTGTGTTGTTTTTGGTGTTCCCGTTAAATTTTTAGTAGATAGCGGGGCCAGTATAAGTATGTTAGCAATTGAAGTGTTTAATAGCTTGCCCGGAAACTTATGTCCTGTTTTACAAGAGGAGTGTATTTCAGCTAAAGCTGTGAATGGTCACGATATTAATTGTTACGGATATTGTGATGTACCGCTGAAATTTGATAATGTTACTGTATGGCAATCGGTGGTTGTGGGACAGCTTCATGGCTGTGAGGGCATTCTGGGGATAGATGCTCTTAATACGCACAGGGGAGTCCTGAATTTGGGTGGTGGATATTTAGAGTTACGGGAAAAGATTATTCCCATGCATCATGGGTTAACCGGTGCTCCTACATTGTTAGAGCAGCCCGAGAGTTTACCCCGGCACTTACAATCAATGGTGGATTGTATTGAAGGGATTTCCGATAGGCAACGGGATCAGATCACTGGGTTATTGTTTGAGTTTCAGGACGTGTTTGCTGATGAGCAGGGGTCTCATGTGGGACGCACCTCGTTAATAAAGCATAAAATCAATACGGGATCCGCGTCCCCTATTAAGCAAGCTCCACGTCGTATGCCAATGGCGAAGAGAAAAATTGCTGAGGCTGAAATCGATAAGATGTTGAAAGACGATATCATTGAGCCCAGCAATAGCCCTTGGTCTTCACCGGTTGTGCTTGTTAATAAAAAAGATGGGTCACCTCGGTTTTGCGTGGATTTTCGAAAGCTTAATGGGGTCACTAAAAAAGACGCTTATCCTCTCCCTAATGCTGAAGAATTAATTGATTCGTTGGCTGGGTCCCAGTGGTTTAGCACATTGGATTTGGCAAGTGGGTACTGGCAAGTTGAATTAGACCCAGAGGATAGGCAGAAGACCGCTTTTACTTTTCATGGAAAAGGCCTTTTTCAATTTAAAGTTATGTGTTTTGGCCTTACCAATGCCCCTGCGACTTTTGAGAGACTAATGGAGACTGTTTTAAAGGGGCTTTTATGGAAAATTTGTGTGGTTTATATGGACGATGTTATTTGCTATTCTCCTGAGTTTCAGTCGGCGTATGATAATTTGAAAGTTGTTTTTATGCGTTTGCGAAATGCTGGTTTACGTTTAAAGCCTAAGAAGTGTTCATTGTTTCGCCGTTCTACCTCTTTTTTGGGTCACGTTGTATCAAAGGATGGCATTACGCCAGATCCTGAGAAAATTGATGCTGTTAAATCTTGGCCTATACCCCGAAATTTATCGGATGTTCAAAGTTTTTTAGGATTTGCTTCTTACTATCGCAAATTTGTGCCTAATTTTTCGAAAATAGCCCACCCGTTAATTGAGCTTACTAAGAAAGGGAAAAAATTTGAATTCACACCGGCGTGCAAAAAAGCCTTTGATGAATTACGGGTTCATGTGACTACCCCTCCGGTTTTGGGATACCCATTACCTAAGGTGCAATTTATTCTTGACACGGACGCTAGTTCCTTTGGGCTCGGTGCAATTTTATCGCAAGTTCAAGACGGCCAAGAGCGAGTTATTGCTTATGCCAGCAAGGCTTTGAGTAAATCACAAAAACGCTATTGCACGACCTACAGGGAGCTGTTGGCATTGGTATTGTTTGTCAAGCATTTTAGACATTATCTTTGGGGTCGACATTTCATAATTAGAACCGATCATGCTGCTTTAACGTGGCTGCTTTCTTTTCATGAGCCAGAGGGTATGCTTGCCCGCTGGATTTCGGTGTTGAATACGTATGATTTTGAAGTTGTTCATCGCAAAGGATCCAACCACGGAAATGCTGATGGGTTATCACGCCGCAAATGCACCAGTTCAGATTGCAGTGATTGCGCAATAGACAAAGTGGCCGATGTCAGTTCTTCAACGAATATACCAACACATCAAGTAGCGTCTTTTCGCTCTGAGGTACATGATGCTGTGAATTGGATGGATATTTGGCGTCGAGATAGAATTCGCCAGTGGCAGACTGATGATAATGCTGTTAACAACATATTGTATTTAAAGAGCGTGAGTCAACATCCTCCAACGAATTTTGAAAACTTGTCAGGTGCTCCAGCGTTGCGATCTTATTTGCGACAGTGGGATTTGCTAGAGGTAGAAGATGGCATTCTGTACAGACGATGGTTTGATGACACTTCTGATGGATGGAGCTTGGTGATCGTTGCTCCAGACCAGTTAAGAAGGGAAATCTTTCATCATTTACATGAGCTTCGGACGGGTGGCCATCTTGGCATTACTAGGACCACAAAAGAATTACGGCGCCGGTTTTATTGGCCTGGGTTGCAGAATGATGTCCGCACCTGGTGCAGATGGTGCATAACTTGCGCTAAACGAAAACCCTCTCACGGACGTCATAGAGCTGCACTCAAGCAAGAAGCTGCAACAGCTCCCATGGAAAGGATTGCTATTGACATTTTGGGGCCTTTGCCTAAAACTATATCCGGAAATGAGTATGTCATGGTTGCATGTGACTATTTCACCAAGTGGGTCGAATGTTACGCTTTGCCCGACCAACAGGCCTACACGGTTGCTGATGCCCTGGTTACTAATTTTTTTTCGCGGTTTGGGGTGCCGTATATCTTACACACGGATCAGGGACGTGATTTCGAATCACACCTTTTTCATCACATTTGTGAATTACTGGGAGTGCAGAAGACACGGACATCTCCATATCGACCGCAATCTGATGGACTAGTAGAGCGTTTTAACCGCACCTTACAACAAATGTTGGCCTCTTATGTCAATGAAAATCGAAATGATTGGGATGATCACTTACCCTACATGTGCATGGCGTATAGATCGACTGTGCATGAAAGCACCAAGTTTTCCCCTAATAGGCTCATGTTGGGGCGGGAAGTAAACCTCCCATTAGATATTATGATAGGGGCCCCGCCCTCTTCGGGTGTTTCTCCATGCTACGTTCAATACGTGGAATGGGTGAAGCATGCCATGAAAAAGTCTTTCATTGCGGCGCATGAACATTCGAGAAAGGCGGCTGAGCGACAAAAGAGGAATTATGACAAGTCCGTTTTACCAAACGATGATTTTCAAGTTCATGATTGGGTGTGGTACTTTTATCCACCCAAAGCACGGCAAAAGCTGGGGCAAGGGTGGACTGGGCCGTTTTTGATCACGGAAAAGTTATCGAATGTTCTTTTTCGAATTCAGGCTTCCGAATTTGGCCCAGTTAAAGTGGTGCATACAGACAACTTACGCCGGTATGAAGCCGACGTTGTGCCTCACAATTGGTTCCACTCCAGGGCCCGTAGTGACGAGGAGGGGCACGGGGAGGTGGCAGTCACGGGGGAAGGGCATCAGGACGCCGTTCTTGAGGGTTCAGGAGATAATGACCTTCTGGATTTGGGGGTTTCTAGCAGGGTTTCTAGGTTTGGAAGGGTACGTCGCAAGCCCCAATATTTACGGGATTATCATCTTTAGTTGCATACATGTGATTATTTTTTTTTTTTTTTTTTTTTTTTTTTTTGGAGGGGGGCAGTGTAGAGATGTAATAGGATGTACAGTATGACGTCATAGTGACCATTATGGCTGACCGAATGTCGTTATTGAGTGCGTTGAGTTGTGAACGAGATAGACTAGTTCCGTGTAATAAATGCAAGTTACTGCTATCGTAAAAGTTGTAATCGTTACAGAGGAAAAATAAAGCCGCTGTAAATCTCAAAACTGGACGTTTCGACAACATAAATTCAGCTGTCATCATCAGCAGTGTATGCAAGGCAGTACAAAACTGTTTTTTTCCTCCTTAAGCTATTTTCGTCCCATATTTATTGTATTCAGAAACAATGTCATTTTAATATTAACATTTTAAAACAAATTTTGATCCTTTTTTTGTAAAAAAGAGCTTAAAAATT